>VCRD01001205.1:0-76607 GCA_006783055.1 Trinorchestia longiramus | reverse complement strand
TGTTACGCTAACGTAATAAATGCCGTGAGAAAATAAAACAAATTTCTCAATAGAAGATAGGATCTTTAAAAACGGCAGTACCGTATGGTAAGTAATTCTAAGAATATAACCTCGTAAACAGAACAATGGGGAAAAAAGCAATTAAATAGCGTTATATATAAATAGCATAGAGTATCAGTTATGTTTATCTTAAGTCAGAAATTTCTAAACGGCATAAAAGAATAGAGTAAAAATAATGTCACTAACACGAGAATATCCTAAAAATAATACGGCTTATGCATAACATATGTATCTTGCTTCTTTATGCTATTACAACAACACTCACACTGAATTGTCAGAGTGACGTTCCCTCGATGCTACCATTCTTAAACATTGATATTATTATACAAACATTATCTAGAATTAATTATTAAATGAAATTCTTCACTATTTAGGATTTTCGTTCAAAATTAATCACATATATTATGTTAATAACAAATTATGAAAACTAAGTAATCAATCATTCAAAGGTACAGAAAATAAGTGACTCAAAATAATGAGCAATATATTTAATAACTCACTAATAAAGACGTGGTTGATTGTTTAATTTAAGCAGTTAATTTGTGTTTTCACGTGGTTACGTAATTGCTATAATACGTGTGCTTGTTTAAGTGGAAACTGACACCTGTAGGGCAACGCTGTCTAAACTAAGGCCTCATAAGGCCCGCGGGTCAGTTTTTATTGGCCCGCATGAAATTATAATTGAATATGGCCCACACAAGAAGCTAGAGCGCAACACAATTAACGGGTGCAGTTCACCGTTTCAAAACCAGGACCAGGCCAGTTAGCAGGTCTACACTCAACCCAAAATCGATCGACGCCGACTATAAAAGCGATTTTCAAACGTTGAAGTTCTTGAATAGTGTTAATTCCTCATATTGGTCGTGATGTGTTCTGTTTTTGTAAACAAGTCTTCCTGCTCGCTCCTGCAGACCTCCTCCTTAGAATTCTCGTGAATTCAGTTTGAATCCCATAAAATGTCCAAAAGCCAACTTTCTGTATTTTTAAGGTAAATTAGTTTTACAGTTTACTTTTCTAGCGAGTTCTTTACTTTTTCGAATGGTTACTTTTCGAGTGAAATCTTAGGAAGCATTTTACGACATGTCGGATATTTTGATTCTAAAGTTTGTTTTGAATAGTATTATAAATTTATATTGATACCTACCCTTAAAAAATAGCTAATCGCCTAAATTTGTTTACGAATAAACCTAAATATATAATCACGGAAGGAAAGTTACATTACTTAGAAAATATTTGATATTTTCTGATAATTTTGACATTTTCTATCATATAAAACAAGAAAGTACGAATCACGGGAATATTTCTAACACTTTGAGTCAGAGTGAACGTGTAATTTAATTTTCATTTAGAGAAAACAATAAAAAATTATAATTTATAAAAGTATAGCGTTTTTCTTCTGTAACAAATTCACAAGTTTCAATAACAAAAGTGATTTTTAATAAATTCTTTATTCAGGAATCGGCAGACAAAATTTTTAATAAAATGAATCGATTTTAATCTATCTCATCTCAGGGAATACTTTGGAAATTTAATTTAAGAAATAAAATAATTTATAGTAATGCTTGCCTTCATCAAAAATACGCAGGTTCCAAAACAGATCAAATTCTTATGAATGCATTTGAGGCTCTGCAGAATGATAACGAATGGCGCTCTAGCCATGACGGGCGAGCGCAAAGGAATGGCATCGATGGTGGGTGTGCACCAAGGTAACAGAGAGCGGAGGAGAAGCTGTTAAGATCCACTGTAAAATCCACTAAGAAGCACTTTGTGTCAAAACTGTCAAGCTGCACGATGCGATGACCACTGTGGTGAAAACTGTCGATATAATTCGAGCTAGATGACTGTTTCATAGAGTTTCAAGCATGTTCATCTGATCTGGAGGCTGAATACAAAGATGTACACTACCACTCAGATGTGCGCTGGCCTAGCCGAGGCTCTGTGCTGCGAAGGTTTCATTTGCTAAGATCAGAAATTGACAGTTTTTGAAAGAGAAGGGTAGATCTCTCGCTGAACTGAGTGATGTTCTTTGGCTGGCAGACCTGGCATATTTAGTTGATCTTACTCATCACCTGAATACACTGAACAAGGACCTACAGGGGAAAGATCACCTAGTGCCGCACCTGTATGCGCACACGAAAGCCTTCTGTGTAAAGCTCCGCCTGTTTGAGACACAACTACGAAATTTCAATTCTACGGACTTCCCTCCCCACGCTCTCTGAAGTCAAGTTTGCTTTTCAAAAGGCTGACCTTTCTGATAAAAAGGAGAAACATGTGTCTGTGATTGCATCTTGTGACAGAATTCAACCAGCGTTTTCAAGATTTTTCTGTCATAGAAAAACAAATCAAACTGTTCTCAAATCTCTTTCTGGTGGATGCAGAAAAAGTGGAAGAGAGTCTTCAGTTAGAACTGATTGAAATACAGTGTGACGATTTTCTGAAAAGTCAGCACAGCTTCTTTCCCTCCCTGACTTCTATCGGAGTTTGGATAATGCCAAGTTTCCTCTGATGAGACGCCAAGGAAAAAGAATGATGAGCCTATTCGACTCAACATACATATGTGAACAAATATTTTCTCTGTTAAATCAGAACAAAAACAGACTGAAAACCAAAATGACAGATAATCATCTCTGTGAAGTTCTTCGTGTCTTAACCACCAAACTGTCTGCTGACACGTCATCCATCCTTCATTCAAAAGAACAGTATCACTGCTCCCACATAGTGCAGTGTTCTTCACATCATAGGTGAGTCAAAAATACAGACAGTATTCATGAGTTAACACGTTACCTCTAGTGTGCAGCCCAGCCCTTTGTTCATTTTTCTGTATTTGGTCCTCACTTAAAGTTTGGACACCCCTGCAGTGTAGGGCAAACGGCTCAAGCATTTCCGTTTCCATCAATTGAAAAGATCATTGAGGGGCCTACGGGATTAATGCAAAATGGTATAAAGAGGGGAAAAATTTCAGTTTATATGTCGACTCAACTCGCCACGCTATTATTGAAAAAGGAAAACATTGGTTCCAACGGAGACGCCTCTACGTGGTGGAACTACTCCCTCGAGGAAGGACGCAAAGAAGAATTCAGCGGGGGGCAAATTGATTTTCAATTGAACCTCTCTGGGACGTGGTTTTTCGTCTTTTTCTACTCAAGTTCGACTTTCAACTTCAAGAGAAAGGGGATCGCCTGTCAGAGTGCGCCACCTGGGACTTTTCCCATCCTATTTCTCTCCTACTTTTACAGTTTTTTTGCTAGACTCCGTAAACCCCGAACATATGTCCTCTCTGTAACTCAACTTTGGGAGGACCCCGTTTCGGTGCTGCGCTTTTTACGTGGTGCTGGCTACCTGAACTGACACGAGCTGAGGAACACACCAACAACAACGAGAACATAAAAAAAACGAGAAAAATATAGCGTGAAGAAATATCTAAACCAAAATCACTATGGCAAGTGTGTACGAAACAATGCTATATCCCAGACACTCTCTCTCAACAAAGACAGTTGATTTTGGGGTGAATGGTGAGTGTTGCCGTTGAGAAGCTTTGATATCCTTAGGCACAATGACGAGGACGGCCAGGATCTGCACATCCCTAGAAGTGCTAATTTGACAATGATTATGGTGAGCTTAGATTTGGGAAGGTTAAGCTGAAATTTTGTACAGGGTGGCGCATAAGTAACGCACCCTTTTAAAAAATTAATAATAAATAAAGTATTACCGCAATATACACCGGGTATCTGTAGATAGGATACGACATGTAAATAAACTTTAAGAGTTCCTCTATCGTTTGCAATAATCCCCATCGTTATACCTTTCATAGTTTATTTTTATTAATTTTTTAAAAGGGTACGTTACTTATGCGCCACCCTGTACATAATGTCGCACGTACATCTGGAATTAAAGTACGTAGTACATCGTATTTTTATACTTTTAAATCATTTATATTTTATGTACTCAACCCAATAATCGTAAATTACGATTTTCTAAAATAACAACCATCAAGTTCACGTTTTTAAATTAACCTTAAAATAATTAATTATTCTAATTTCATTCCGGTATATGAATTCAATTTTTAATCATAAATGTTTGGAAAACATAGTTAAGAAATTTAGTTCAAATGGCAACGCCATAGCAAGACATCTAGAACTAATATGTTATTAGCTGTGCTCTTGTTAAGTTCTCAAGTGCCTATAAGAAGTAAATGTGTTTGATTCTGATATTCTTGATATTATTTTTCAAGTCTGTCAAACGACCTGCCTCTATGTCACCAACGGAGAAAATTCGAAGGATACGTGGGAGTGAAGTCCTCGGAACTAGGGGCTAAGCAGCATAAGCACAGACCGCTAACCACACGGTTACAGCAACAACAGCTATACTATTCAGTGAGTTTATCTTTTTTCGTTGTGCTTTCTTTAAAGATCAGCCTTAGCATCGAATGAATACATATATAGTAACAAAATTGCCACTAAGGTAACATTGGTTCCATGTTGAAAATGTTGAGTCTATAGGTTAGTTTTAAATTGATATCTGATAGGTAAATGCGTAAAATAAAACTTGAAATGACGTATTTCGACGTACAAGTGAGTAAAATGAAAAAAATAGAGGCAATACTTAAATGTTTAAAAAACCCGCAAAGTTCAGCACAAAGCTCTAGAGGCAACTTTAGTATTAAATTTTTGAAGAACACTACTGTAAGTAGAATAGGATAGTAAAAAGTCTCAGTAAAGAGTAGCTGATGGTTAGCACATTGAAATGCAACAGAAAGTTGAGACGGCATCTCTCTCACAACAGTGAATAGAGATATGGTTCCAATGTCCGAGGTACAAATTTGTTTTACGGTTTTAACATAATTATTACGGAGTATAAGTTGCTAATACTAAAATTTTATCATTTGCCACCAGTTGTAACTAAATTCTGTTTACAGATGGAATGTAATTCATGAAACTACAAAATAACCTAAGAGTTAAAATAAACTAAAGTAAACGGGCTTAACGTTATCGTTTATTATCATAGTAATATCATTTTACCCTCAAATGTAGCGTATGTATAGTCATTGTTCTATGTTTATGTGCGTATAGATCTTTTTACTTATTAAATTGTGTTTTACTTCTAAATTCCAACTAATCGCACAATTTTACACTTGCCATTTGTGCATTGTTGTCTTGTTAGTCTGACGGCCAGCAGTTATCATTCACTTGGGACCCCAGTTCAGAAATGTTAATATTAAGTATTAAAAGTGTTCGACTAACTGTACGTTGCAAATGGACACAAACGTCTTCTAAGAAGTACAACATAAAACATTTTGCATTTCTAATTTCCTGTATTTTTCGATCGAATTCATATTTCACGAAAAGTTCTGCTGTTATATAATAATTCATATATTCAGTATGAAATGGTCCATTATTAGCGAAAAGTCCCTTCACATTACTTTTTTGATATATATAAGCACATGATCTTCCATTGATAAAAGTGAGCCACTTTTTTCCGAAATTATTCTCGAATTTTATTCCATTTCATGGTTGGCCATTGAAGCATTTGGGAATCGTGCACGTCTTGCGAATAGTGAAGTTTAAATTGTATGCGTTATACTGGTGAGATGAGTGCTGTAATAAGCTCAAACGAGGTCCGGAGGTACAAGAAAACAAAACGACAACCAGTTTCTTTAAACTTTGGGATCGAACCATGAACGAATTAAGTAACCCAGCGCTATATGGAGACAGCTAAATGCTCCATGTTTTTGTATCCGCGGATGCAGATACCCGCACCACCTCCATTTTTAACCAATAATTTATGTTCTTCTTTACCAATCACATAGAGATTTCCCTCCATGCACTAAACCCCTTGAGGTATGACATCAATTGGTCCACCCTGCAAGCACGAGAATCTAAGAGCACATCACCACGAACTCCAGGTCATAGAATTAGAATCTATCGAGCTGATGAGGTGGCTGAGGCTGCAAGTGAGAGTTTGCAAGGGGAGTTGGCAACATTACATTTCGAGCTTCAAGTTTCTCCTGTAAAAAAATTACGAAGGAAGTCACTGAAAATAGGATTTTAAAAGAATTAGAATATCTTTAGCAATTACCTACAGAGAAAGAAAAAAATAAACTCAATCTTAAAGTTTTTTCTAATGAAAGATGCCTTTCATTCAGACTAATTAAAACAGACAATATGATTACAAAAGCAAGACTATTACAGTTAGTCTTGTTTTTGAAGAAAAATCCAACAGTTGCTCTCACGGAAAATTATCGCCCTTACACTTACTTATACAAAGGATGTTTGCATTGACTAACCTGCTTAGGAGCAAAGCCTTCCAATTGGCTGGTGTAAGACGGTTGTGTGACGTCAGGGACAGAACTCGGGTCATCAACAGCTAGTCGCCATCGGGCTTTGTACAAAGTAGAGTTCAGCGTGTGTAAATTGACGTCCTCTTCTCGTAACTGCCATCTGCATCAATAATAAAATTTATCCTAGCAAATTAACTTCTGTTTATAAATATCATAAAGAGCATGGAAAAAATAATTGAAACAGTAGAGATGTTTTATTCCAACAGTTCAATGAGTCCTTGTATAACGAGTATCAATTCCAATTTTGCATTGTTTATTTTCATTGTAAATGGGTATATTTATCGTATTTACGATAATTTTTCAATTAAAACTTTCCTGCAATATGGAGTAAATTGAGATGTGTGTCCTCACTTAGTTCAAAAAAGAGCAAGTTGTTGAAGCTAGAATTACATGAACTGTGACCATTAGAACCCCTGAACTTTTTAAATTTTCGAGAGCTTGCGTATAGAATAGAATGAGGCTATAGGAACGAACCTTCGGGCCCATTCTTGGGTCGGATAATTACTTCGATAATTATTCGGTTGTTTACCCAAGTCCCATGCCGTATTTCTAGCCGCGTCAACCATGTCGGCAGTGGGATCAAGGAATATGTCAGAATTTGAGAAACAGTGTAAATTCCTGGGCAGAACTTCGAAGCTTACTGAAAGAGATCGATGAGTGATGAAACGCACTGTGATAAAAATCATGGGATGGCTGCTCTAAAAGTGTCTGCAGAGTTTAATCAACATCTGGCTTGCCAGGTTTCTACCAAAACTGATGGCCGTGAGAGCAATAACGCACGATATCATAAAAGAGCAGCGACCAGGAAACCTCCGCTTTTTCAATCATTTAGAAGAGGCTGGATTCGTGTACAGATCATAGTGGTTGGTCGGCAAATCAGTAGAACCAATTAATGATCTGACGAGTCTATCTTCCCCCTTTCTTTACACTGCATGCCTAGTTTATGTGACGGGGTGATCCATTGAAACTTCAATTTTGACTTCATTATTAAGCTCGTAGTGAAGGTCGGAGAGGGGTCAATGTTAGCTGGGGCAATCATATCTTGGTATTTTATAGCTAACCCTCACCCCAATTGGCAACTGCAAATCTTAGTCGTGGTAAAGTCGGGAATCAAACAGAGTTGATAACCTCAAGTTACCCTGAAACAGTAATGATCTCTCTCTATATGTGTATGCATAAATATATATATATATATACACACATCATATACAAATATATCCATACACTCAGACATGCACACAAATACAAACACACACACACGACGTGCCATGTTTATCCTTCAATTCGATAAAAGGAATTTTATTCATAAAATACGTGTTCCGACGATTACAGTTTCGGATTTCCTCTGAGTTTGTTTTTTCAATCCGAAAGCTTAAGAAAAGGAAACAAGGAGCGTAATTCAATGGGCAATAGACAAGACTTCATGGTCGTAATGAAGTATACTGAAAATATTCCCCAAATATATTTCTCACGTTCTCCCCACTGACCCACAGATTTTAGTTATTCTACCTCGTAAATGGCATGAACGAATGAACATATGCAAGGGCTTTGACCTACCGAATTACTGAGGGTTCAAAACTACTTAATCAGAACTAGTTGAATTATGTCACGAAAATCTACTTATATTTTCTCATGATGTGACGTTCGATTATTTGATTGCAGATCATGGCTCTCACGGTTACTTTTCTTCTCCTCGGTCACGCTCTCAGAATGATTAATATTGCTCATCCTCGGTCACGCTCTCAGAATGATTAATATTGCTCATCCTCGGTCACGCTCTCAGAATGATTAATATTGCTCATCCTCGGTCACGCTCTCAGAATGATTAATATTGCTCATCCTCGGTCACGCTCTCAGAATGATTAATATTGCTCATCGAGTATGAAAAGCTTATTGAAGATACAAGCATTCATCTGATGATAATTTGTACACCAGATTGCCAATTAAAGCTCTTTAAGTTTGACATCATCACACCTGCCTCTAAGACTACACAAACAAATAGGTTTGCTATTTTTAAATGCAATTAAAACTTATTTATCATAGAATAAGTATCATAGTGAAAAAAAAATTAATTTAATATGAACCCAAATTGTGCACATTGTGCATCGGATACCGGCACTGCCGTTTGAGACACGGGAGGCAATCGATCACATGATAATTATTTGAAAGATGCATGCTATGTTTCGTACAATATCCTACAGACCCTAAGCCCTGCAGCACGAACATGTATGTACACTGCGCAGAGTGAGCACCAAGTTGTGTAGTGCAAGCTGGGCTCAATTTCTAGACCACCTTTACTAGTTTCATCCCTGCAGCATGCTGTCATCGAGATGGCAACAACAATTGCCTTATTACAAGAACGTATCATTTACAATTGTTTTGATTGAACTAGTTTAAATAAATTCTTCTCGTAGAGATCCCAAACTGCAAGAAATACTTCACTTAAAAAGGGGCGAAAGAAAGTATTTGACTTGATACTAAATAGGAATAAATACCTTGCCAACTCTTCTTTGATAATAACAGAGGCGGGTAAATCTTCTTCGAGATTGCGCTTCTTGCAGACAGACTCAAATTTGAGTCGCCTGAGGTGAGTAGGATTGCGCTTGTGGTTGTGGTGGGAGGTAAGATCAAAGACCCCAATCATGGAGTCACCTTTTTTTTTGAAGTTGCCACACGCCCGACAGCCTGTGTAGCCGCAACTGAAGTAGATCGTCGTCTTCTTGATGCGCTTCACGCGGTACACGTAACCTGTGAACAACAAAAATAATTTTAATCTGAAGATACTGTTTTATTACGTACGAGTAACCGAATCGGATGGGAAAATATCAAAATATGGTACCTAGAAAAAATACTTTAATAATTTTCAGCCAAGCACCCCAAATTGTACCAAGATTTGCAAAGTTTACTTGAATTTGCATGAATTAACTACCTGTACCATATAGGTACATACATCATTACCTGAATAACCAACAAGTATCATGTATATGTATCCCCTGTATTTTGACGAATTACATGACAGAATAGACCCATCTTTCCTTTGTGCCTTTTTGCACCACTAACCCGTATCATCCAGCTCCTTACAGTATCTGACTGAATATTAACCTGTACCTGTATCATCAGCAGGGTAGACCAGTTGGCTCCCCAATCTAGACCCTTCTGTGACGTGTAGCTCGACAGTACGTCCAGTCTGGACCTTTCTCTTGCCTAGCCCTCCTCCTGGACCCCCATCACGTGACGCGCATCTGGGGCTAAGAGACGCTGAAGATGTCTTTAGGGTAGATTTCTTGAGGATCTTCCTCGGGCTGGTCTTGAGTGACGACCGCTTCTGCTTGTTGGGTTTTGCATGTGGGCTGGGAGCCAAGGACAGGGCAGGACACGGCTCCAGCTCAGGGCTCTTCTGCATAATTGGTATTTATTACCACCACAAATGTTGCAGGCCAAACTAGAAAGTATCCCAACAGGTCAGAGAAAAAATCCAAAACATTGCAACAAGCCTCTCACCCTCCAAAGCATGGAAGCATCTGTTGTAAACCTTCTACTAATTTCATGCCATACTTCATCAACTCACCAACGCTTTCGAAAGGGTTTATAACAACATTGCCAACGATATATTTATCAATTAATTTCTATTCATTTACTTGAGATACAGAGCTACCGACAGAGAGTGCTGAAACCTCTGAGGATCAATGATCACATCTTAAATACGAAATAATTAAATGCCAGTAGCAACGAACACATTCAGATGAAATGAAGAAATTGAACTGAATTATTTTCAAATTTTATGGATTCATAATTAATGTTATTACTATCAGATTTTCTGAGACATTCAGTCCGTGTACAGTTTTGTAAACTAATGATGGAAACAAATTCCATAATTACAATTGTAATTGTGGTAGTAAAGATTAAAGGCGGATGATAAATTAAAGGCCAATAAAGGCCTTTAAATAAAATAATAACAATAAAAAAGGCATACTGCTCTAGTATTCTGGATGATACACTGTTTGATATTGAAATAGTTAGCAAACATGGCCACCGTAGAACCATTACTCACGATCAAAATTAATCTATTTTGGCTCATACTGTTCCAGACAGTGAAAACTTGTATACTCACTGAGAATACTAGCAGATAAAAGCAAAACACTCTTGTTTAGTGCCACGGCTTAGAGTAAGCGTTTTTAAATTGTTCTCCTATTGTCATTTAGATGTCACACAATGTCAGCGAGTACATATATAAAAAATATACATAACTATCCTTCAACTAAGCATTTACTTATTTGATGTTTTTAAAGGGACGTAAATGTAAATGGAATGAAACACTTTATCATCAAACCTTCCCTATACTAGTTTAAAAATCTGGCTACCATCCTTCGCCCAATGATAAGATGCTGGGACTAAAGTGTGATTACAAATCTATTTTCATTGGCAAGTTTACACAAGTTTAGTAAGTACCGGAGTCTGAAAATAGAGGGTGTCACCAGGCCTGATTCTAAGCTGTCCCAGGCTGCAGTCCAAATGGTTGTCGTTCAGGGGCAGCAGTCGTGCTACTACGTCCTCACGGCTTGATGCTCCACCATCTGTAGCACCATCACTAGCAGTAGTGCTGGCACAAGTAGCAATGTCAGTACCATCAGTAGAGCTATTACCAGCAGCACTACCATCAGCAACAATAACTGCACCATTAGTAGGAACAGCAGTAACAGCAACAGGCAGAGAAAGACGATCCCGTACGCGAGGCAACCACAACTGCAGAGGAGCTGGCCATGAGGTTGATTGCTGAACCTGAAATGTACAGAGAATGAAAAACTCAAGTAATTACAAACACTGAATTGAACACTCAAACATAAAAGCGTACGCATTCATAACGTGGGAGATCATAGAATTTGTTTATCGACTACCATTGTGATTGGAGCGATGCTGGAATTGGGCGACGAAGACCTCAATTACCAGCTGATAGGAAAAATGCTTCAAATAAATATACATTGAAAACCTACCAAGAGCTGGTCCAACTCGCAAAACAAGCTGGATTTCAAGATATTGAAAATCAAAGTATTACTGAACTTCTGGAAATTCATAATGAAGTCCTAACTAATGATGTATCAGTAGAACTAAAATTCGGTACTTAACAATACTTGCAACAATTCATCCCCAGATAATAACACCGGAGGGAATATCACCACAAAAATGAACAACCGTAGAAGCTGAATTCTTTCCTTTCAGAATTTCAAGAAACAGCCGATCGACTCAAATTTTTAGCAGGTGATCTGGAACTTAATTCGGTAACATTTGAGTCCCTCTATACAGTTTTTGATGGAATAATACTGCCCTCTAAAAACATCAATGGAGAACCCGACCATGAATAGGGTCAATATTTGCATTATGCGAATTAGCTATCACGTTTACTTGATTTAGTTACACCTCATATGTGTCTCCATCATCAATTACGATGGTCTCTCTTCGTCGTCATCGTCATCATCATCATATGTGTCTCTAAATACATATTTAACTCAATTATTAAAAATGTATATTTCCTTTAGTATCATTTCATTCAACGGGTACACTTACTTTGAACCATCAGAAGTTTTCTATCAATTCAAGGCGAATAGTAAAGAAAGTAAAATATTGGGTTACTAAATTTCTCTTACAAGGTACCTCCTCCGATAAGGCGGACAAATTTCGGTCCGAATATCCTAACATATACGAGGTTCAATTGAAGGATGGAAAGCACTACTGGACTACTTGCATTTTTTCCCACAGGAGAAAATGCAAGTTGTCCACTAGTGCTGTCCACCCTTCATATAGTAAACTACTGGATCGTAATCGCCTCTGTCTGCGCTGTGTTAGCGACAACACGGGAGTGGACTACTTGCATTTTTTCCCGTGGAAAATATATTATATTTACCATGGGAAAAAATGCAAGTAGTCCACTAGTGCTTTCCACCCTTCAATTATTTTCGATTTGTAATAACTATTCATTTTTAAACTAAATTGGCAGAAGTAAATTGATGCACCACTTTAAAAGCTTTCACCTGGTTAAGGAGGCTTCTCAGAGAATCGACAGACGACACACGGAGGCGGAGTCGGTCAGGAGAGGGTGCCTCACTTGCGTAACGACGCTCCTCCTCTCCCACGACGGCGGCCAACCTTCTCCTCCTGCTAGGCCTGTACGACTGAGGAGGAAGCAGGTTGGTAGTCTTAGTGCTAGAACTGCCTTTAGGCCGACCTCTTGCACGAGAGCTAGTGGTGATGCCGCCTCCGTCGAGATTAGATACACCGTTTTTTCTCTGTAGTGGAAATTTAAATGAGAATAATAATCGAACCCAACTCTAATCAAATCACAATAATTTTGATTGATATAATTTTCGATGAGTAAAGATAAAATAATATGCCTGCTACTTCTCTTATCAGGAGGTAGGTTAGCTTTAGACCAGACAGACCTGTAGAGAAACGCCCAACACCTAAATCTAATTACAGCCGCCATGGCATTGTGGTAGTCTTTTCTTTCCGCTCGGACTTCTTCAGTTAAAAGACCAGCGGAGAGCTCGCAGTCGTATAAAACTGCGTTACCGATATACCTGCCACACGAGTTCTTCATTTCATTGGATATTTCGATTCAATTTCAAAATATAACCTCTATTTATCCAATGACCATTTTATTTCATCCATAAATCTCTCCTAAACATTGTTCAACAATATACTTATTCCTCCTACTTCCACCTTCGTCAATGTTCTTTATAATTTTACAAGATGCTGTTCATTTATTTTCTACAACTGTCCAAACTATCTAGATATTTCAATTTATTCTATCGGACAATTTTTTCGCTGCACATGTTACAACTCGGTCACAACACGTAAATTCAAGAAAATGTTACACTCCTTACATTATGAAATCTTCATTTCATTCCTTTTTGCTGCTCTCAGTTACAAATTCTATACATTAGTATAAATATATATTTACTAGGTATTTTGCTTTACGGATATAATAAATAGTGCATATTATAAGGAGTTTCGTCAACATATGACAGCATATAGCATGATAGTAAACTCCTGACGCAATTGGTCAATGATTTCTCCGCCACAGTATAAGAAGCCCATTTTTCGACGTGAAGATACGAGGGCTATTTTTTCAATCTTTGACGGGATGTAAAAAATGGCAAATTTATCCGACAATAATTTTCTCCATAAAAGTACTGAAATCTTACTTATTTATCTACTTAATCACCAAAACTGATACACCGAATTGCCCAAGGTACGGGCAATTGAACATGGCCGCTACGATTGATGCTTCCGCCAAATGTGAGTTACAAAGTGTAATCAGTTTTCTGCAAACAGAAGGACGTACTGCTGCTGGATTCCATCGGAGAACGAGCAACGTATACAGTGACAACTTCACGAGTGACAGTAGTGTACGGGATAGTGTCAAAAATTTAAAGAAGGGTGAACCGACGTCATGAAGAAAGTGAACAAGAGCGTAAGTCCGTCGCTACTGTAGGCCTCATAGAGACGAGAAGCTTGTGTCACGACATGACAGGCACCTCGACCGTTTTGACGATTATTTGCAGAAATAAGTAAGACTCAGCAGCACTTTCGGTAATAAAATTATTACGTTAGGTTAATTTGCCTTTTTTATAGCAAATCAGAGGTTAAAAGAAAGCCGTCGTAGATAACCGTAGTATCAACCCTCCGATATAAGCAACGAAAGGATCACGAAGAAAAAGCGAAAAATCAAAGCATTGCAGAAGAGCACAGCAGTAATCAATCACACAAGCAAGCCATGTCAGCCAACTTCACCAGCGAGGAGTTTCTATGAATTAGTATTATTATTATTATTTTATTTGATTTTGTTGTTTAAATCATACGCTTAATGAGACTATCATTGATGCACATAATACATAAGTGAAGCTGACAGCATGCGTAGCACCACAACTGCTGGAAAATCTACAAGGACGCTGCAGTTAAAGTGTTCTTCCACCGACGTAGCTTAAGGGTGAAAAATTGAAGTTATTCATTTACTTCTTGCAGGGTGTTCATACGATGATCACAATTGAATCCAATAGCAGACTGGACTGAGCTCATTAAATGACATACAGCACACCACAGGCGTTGAATATTTGCTCAAATTTCCATGTCACAATTGGCCTATTTCTTCCTAGCGCTAATGAACATCAGCCCGGAGAGGAATACCAAATATCTTCGTCATTCTACAAGATAATTTCAGTACATAATATCAAAATCAGTTAAAATCCGTGATGCAACGCAATGGTCATGGGCAGGAATTCAATTCGCCAGTAACAGGCGAGACAAAGGGCTATGAACAAGTTTTACCCACCTCAATATAGCTCGGGACCCAAGAGAAGCCGAAAAGTTCAACTGTTCTAGTTATAGATGCTCGTATTGTATTATATAAACAATGGAGTAGAAGAGACAATGCAGTTTGGGTGGATTTGACGCATGATACCGAGATGCGCTTCTTCAATCTGAGACAATCGTGGCAGCGAGAGAGACAATTTTTCGAGAGGCTTTTATGCAGAAAGCACTGCGTACACATCGGTGGTATATATACTAGCGTGTATGAAATGGTTTTTATCTGATTTTTTTTAAGCTACTGCCGGGTGGGCACGCATCCAGGCACGCTTTCCAAATGTTCATCACTGTTGCAATACGTTTCTTTTGAAACATTCAGCAAGCAATAATTGACTAGGTGGTTTTATAAAGTTCTGATTCTTAAATGGCTTAATTACTAAAATAACTTTGAATGACACTCTAGAGATTACAAAAGATCAAACATTGAATTATTTGAAATAATTCCCACGCACTTGACCAAGGCTTCAATGTCCGTGCTTGATTTATATTTCTCAGTAGAGAAGACATGCAGGTACTTTTCAAATTCTCTAATCCAAAGAGGTACGAAAAGGAATTAAGCGGTTTCCACTCTATCATAGTTATTCTTAGATGAAAGTTAAACAGAAAAAGTATAAATTACGAACACCCTTAAGCAACTGAACATAAGTAAAGAATTTACCAACCATTTTATCCTTATTTCGGTCTTTCTTCCTCTGCGTCTTCAATTTCAACTCTTCATTCTTCCCATCCGGGAAAGTTACGTTTTCTGTTGTCACACCGGCAGCCCATCCATTTTCTGGTTCTATTCTCAAGTTAATAGAGCTTATTTCCTCCGAGTCGTTAAACTCATCATCAGTTCTAAAAAACTTTTCCTCAACACAACTAAAAAGAGGAACACTTTCATTTTCTAACATTTCAAACTCAGACAGTGTGTTAGAATCTGCAGCCTTCACAGACTGTTCGCATGAGCTTACTTCTCGGTTACTGCTAGAAATGACATCAATTCCCGACAGAAGGTCACCACCAAAAGACACCTCTTGCCTGCCCTTGCAGTCAGGGCTGCAGGAAGTGGTCGGAGTTGCACCAGAACTACAAACCTCAGGGCGTACGACTTGAGTCGTTTCGTGGGCAGGAGTATCAGATAACTGCTGCTCAGAGTGAACAAAATGCAGATTTTTATGGTTTTTCACACCGATTTGATCTCCTTCCATCACGGAACCATCTTCACCAGTCGTCATAAGACAATCTTCATCCTTCATAATATGATCCATATCCCTCGTTGGAATTGAATGATCACTATTACTTGACGGATTAGTTTTTGATAGCTGGACTTCATCTACATCATTATTAGGATCTGCAGCCACACAGGAATCGACTTCACGAAAAATGACACTCTCCATTAGTTCCTTGTCATTAGACTGAAGCTTATTCTTAGAGTTAACAGTTGATAATTCGCTCACTGTAGTCAATGAAGTCGGATGAATCGTGTTCATCGGAGCAGTTTCAGGCATGTGATTAAATTTTTTTAATTTCTTATTAGTCCCTTCTCTTTGACAAAAAATTTGTGATGTCGAATTTTCACGGGTTACAAATTTATGCTTATCTTCAGGTGGTAAAATGACACTGCCCGAAAAATTTTGATTATTTTCAATTTCAGTTTTCACAGAAGTTACTGAAGATGGATTAATTTTTCCTTTTTCATATACGTTTTCAGCGCACAAGGTGGCAAGGCCAGTATTTTGAATTGCTTCATTAGCTCCGTCTTCCTGACGCAGACTGACCAGCGGAGGCTGTACCAGCTCAAGTATCTGCTGTACAGAGGCCACTCGTAGGACCAGCACCAGCTCGTCCTCGTACACGAACAGAGCCTCGAGTTCAGCCTCAGCCTGAGCCTCTACACAGCCTTCAGAGCACGGACCTGAAATTCATATACAGACGTTATTACATTATTGCTAGTGTATATTGGTGCATGTGCATATTTACTATACACTAACCTGGTTGAGGGTACTTTTTGACGCTAGCGAAGTAAACAAAAGAATTTTTGAGGAATAGACGGTATGGGAACGAGCATATTCAAGTGACATGGACGGTGATCGAACAAGCTAATTTACAGGGCGTAGTCTAGGCAAAGGTAAATTCTACTTAACCAGCAACTATTGTACATGGAAAAACTTCACAATGAAATTTTTACGGGAAATGACATTATTATCATAAAAGAATATAACACACTGTATAAAGAGTCATGTAATAGTTGTATACCACGAGACATACGATACAGGCGTACGAGTCGTATGATCATTGCGTACCATGAGTCATATTCATGTGTCTCGCGAGTCATTTGTATGTGTATAGCGGGTCAAATTTATGTTCACCACGAGTCATATTTACGTATAATGCGAGTCATATTTACGTATAATGCGAGTCATATTTACGTATAATGCGAGTCATATTTACGTATAATGCGAGTCATATTTACGTATAATGCGAGTCATATTTACGTATAATGCGAGTCATATTTACGTATAATGCGAGTCATATTTACGTATAATGCGAGTCATATTTGTTTACCGCGAGTCATGTAGGAATTACGTATTGAGAGTGTATAATGATTGCCTACCACTAGCCATATTTATATGCACCGCATAGTCTAAATTATGTGTATCGTGAGTCATATAACTATTGTGCACCAAAAGACATGTAATAGTTGTGCATCACAAGTCACGTGATATTTGTTATTTACGAGAAGTATAATTATTACGTGCTACACGCAAAATCTATGCGCACCACTAGTCATTTACCCTTACTGTATAAAGAGCCATTTAACTATTGTGTACATCGAATGGCATCGAGCCATTGTGTACTATGAGTTAGGTAACTATTAGGTAAAACTTGATTTTAACTCTTCTTCCTCGCATTCTGCTTTACTCCTAGGGCCTGCGTAAGATTGAAGTGCAAACCAAGAACAGATCAAACGGCTCGTTCCTGTTGTCACATTCTATTCTATTTGGTTATTTTCATAGCAATTTCTTTTGGTGGAAAAGAGGCAACAAAGTATTGTGATAACTTGGTCGTACGAAGCAAGTTTAGTTTGTGTAATATTCAACTGAACAAACTCACTCTCTACAATTGACCAACTCCCTAAGTTTTCCAGGACAGATGTTGAAGAAATCCGGAGCCATAATTCCTTGTCCACAACCTTGCAACTATGCTGATACCACTCCCGAACGTCGAGCAGTGTGGAGGGAAGCTCCATGTGACGCCGGAATTTCAAGAAATAACTTTTTCACATGTTAAGGGCGAGTAAATTTTCAGGTTAAATTTATCTTTCTATAAGCAGAGAGTGATTTCGTACACAAGATGTAATGCAGCAGAACCAAACCAAACTAGGTTTTTGCTGTGTAAAGCGTAGCCGTCGTTTTGTCGTTACGTTACTTTAATTTAAAATTTAAACCTGGTTGTGTAGGATATGACGAACCGCATTCATTTCTGACGTATTGCTCTTATCATCCTCTTTTTCCCATCGTTCAGCAGCTATAAATAGATATGGATACCAATTTTCTTGCACCTCTGTTACGAATTCTTCACAACTTCTCTCAGACGTTTTCAATGAGCTGTGAGATCCTGACAACACAGGGAAGTTTTCCTTGTTACAGTTACCACAAGTCTTCCGACCGCTTTACGACCTAGCACACTCTAATAATCTTCAGTTACCACAAGTCTTCCGACCGCTTTACGACCTAGCACACTCTAATTATCTTCTAGTGGAATACCATTGAGGATGATTTATTTAGTTCTAGGGTGTTACTATTGTACATGTATTCCTTCGCTATATGAAAATCGAATACAATTGAGCGCAGGCCAAAATTACCCCAAGCAAATATTTCCATATGGCAGAAGTATCATAAGTCTGAAAGAATTTAATTTGAAAATAAAAATGTAAAATGGATTGAACATTATTATTTGAATTTTATCACACCATGTATGATTGTGGTTTAAGTGACCTACAGCAGGCAAGCACAGGCATGAGAAAACGGCAGAACACTCATTACCATCCTGTCAATACATCAGAACACTCATTACCATCCTGTCAATACATCAGAACACTCATTACCATCCTGTCAATACATCAGAAAATCTCTGAAAGAGGAACGAACAAAATCAGGATTTATGATCAGTTTGTGAAATTTTTACACTAAAATAACTTCGTGACGCAATAGGCGGTTTACCATTCAAGGATCAACTGCCACAACGATAAATATGAAATTTAAAAATATTATTCAATATTAAATGTCACAGTTTCTTTACTAAAGAGTTTCTCATTTTGGAAGTTATTTTATGCATGCCTATCAAACCAGTTGAGACTGCTACTAACTGTTGTTTTTGTAAGCCTTTTCGTTCAAAAAAAAATTACTACCCCTATTCCACGTATACAGGAGCAACAAATCGCCAAAAATACTCAAGCTAGATCATGTTCTGAACGGATAAGACTGTTTTCACACAACTCTGAAATAAGTCTATTTAATGCATTATTATTACGATAGAAGATCTGGAATCTTAGAAAGAAATAAAATTATTAATTGAATATCGTAATTTATCATTATATTCCTAGTTAGGTTAGGAGCGATAGAAGTGATTGCACTATTGCGTCACATAACCGTATCGCTGGTATCAGAAGCATCGCTTAACCGTATCGCTGGTATCAGAAGCATCGCTTAACCGTATCGCTGGTATCAGATATCATGATGTGAAAGACATAACTTATGGAAACGCATGTTCCTCAGAAGGAAGTATGTATAGAGGTATTGGGGGCTGTTAGTTCTCCAACTCTTTTGATTCGTATTTATTGGACATCCGTCACTCCTAAGTCACGCAACTGCTCTCACAGATCAACTTCCGAGCACCCACCAGTATTGGCCACCCACAACATCTTTCACCACATTCAACTTGCAGTGAGGGGACATAACAATAGTTCCCAGCAATACGGATGATGTTTCATCATTCATTTGTCTTCCGGACGGGGAGTGATTACTAGAGAGCTCTTCTCCTACTTGGATATTTTGGTGGGCTCACTTGTTACGATCTTGACGACTGTCAGTTTGAATTACGTTCAGGCTACTGGTCATGTCTAAGTTTAGAAAATTTATGGTCACGTATTTTGTATAGAAATGGGTCGTATCCTTTAATTCTGTGCTGTAGTCCATTAGTTGGCAGGAATCGTTGCTGGCGTCGTCCTTGTTTTCGTTGAATAGTTTTGTACCACCAACCGTCCTCAGTCTCTGACACGTGTGTGAGGTCTCTAGTTCTACCTGTATATTTTTGGTTTGTAGCAGATCTTCTTCAAGCGTGTTTACAGCTTCTGTCTTCTAAGCCAGGCTTAATTTAGTCGTGACGTGGTGGCTTGGAGTTGTATACGAACTTTTTTTATAACCAATAGGTTTATAAAGCTTTGGCATATATTTAGAGCATGAGTTCAGACTACCAGATTCTCCGCAGCTCGCACATTTATTTTGTGATGGTATAGTACTGGTGGTAATGATAGAGAATCGTTCTTTGAAATTTTCGTCGTATCACAATGGGAGATGGGGCGTTTTCCAGTAGTCACCATGAAATCGTAATTCGGTTTGGGGAGATTGATTATTATCCATTATCGAGTAATTTGTCTTTACCTGGCATTGTGAGCAGGCATCCGGTTTAGCAGCAGCCAACAAGAGGAACCGTGCTGTCAGACACACGCAGTCCCGACAGCAACACTCAATGAGTGCACGTATAGCGTTTAATATTGGTGGACACAGCAGGTATCTACTCTTGAATGAGCAGTGGAGCACTTTCACGAGGCACTGGCGTTTAAGTGGTGGCACATCTTTTTATCCATCCATCGGTTAACCCCCACACCTGTTAAGTCGACAGGCTAGGCCTAGGTCTCCGCTAGTTTGCATCAATCCGAGAGAGAAGTCATTGTCTATCCCGTGGAGAGTCAAGTTCTCAACGTTATTGTTTGTAGAACCATTTCGATTAATGTGGTTTCTCCTGGCAAGCATGTGTGTCTGGTAAGTCCTGGGACAGCATAGCCTTTGCCTTCGTTCACAACACAGACCTCCTTCCCGTGACAAAATGACACCAAGGCACGAGGAGTCTCACCAAATATTTTGGACATTACACTTAACTTGAACATTATACGTTATAGTAAATGACATACCAATGACATTCTACAATTATTTAAGCTCTTAGACTGTGCAAAACCTGATAAATAAAGCACCGAGTACGAACAGTAAGTTCCTTTCAGAAAATTGTTCACAAGAATTGTACCTCTCGTTCAACTGAACTCCATGATCAATTCCTAAAAACACGACGTGAAGTAAACGTGGTGAAACAAGAGCCTCACTCCCGACCTTCCAACTCTCTTGCCATCACACTTTACCAGGTAGCGTGTTGAGGTTGCCGTCTGGACCAATGACGGCAGAGACAGCGCAGTCCTGAGCGCAGCCGTAGAAGTCCATCAAGCTCATCCACTCATCGGGCCACAACAGCACCCACAGCCTCCACACAAAAAATGCGTCAGTTGGGGGATGAATATTCAAATGGCATGTTTACCTAGAATTATATCTGCAATGAAGTATAATCTGTTTAGACCACAAAAGCGGTAGTTTATACATCTAAAATTCTTTATTGTATTAAGCGAATTTATCCATGGTCAACCTTGATGTCCTACAGCATTATTTGCAATATTTGCAACTCAGATACATTCTCAGATATTGAAAATGAAATTGCAATACAACTTCAATGATGACATCTTCCCGTCGGTATTGATAAGCCAACCTGTTAAGGCTACCCTACATTTTCAGTAAATATCAAATAAGTACAAAAAGTTCATTCCCAAAAGCAGTGCATCAATGAATTAAAAAAAAATTATGCTGTAATTCAGTTTAAAGCAAAATTCAGAGAGGATTTTGTTTAACAATAAATTTCGCTGAATTTAATTCTCTGAAGAATAGTCTAGTTTCGAGGATTCTTCAGTTTGAAATTTCTTTCTCTAGAAGATACGGAAAAGGTGGAGAGATAAAAATAAACGATCACTGAAACAATGAACATAATAGAGAAGTGCTGGAGAACACTCGAGTAATGAACACTGACGTCTTACTACCAGGGTGGTGACGCAAGTGTCGACCTTGGCTATCTAAGCAATGAAGACCTCTAGTTGTGGCATCGTCTACTCAAACATGAATATATACTTCTAAAGGCTACATTAAGAAGTTTCAAACATATTCACTCTGTGGTATGTCAACATCCACACTTTCACAGATAGCAGCAATTTCTTTTGATGTTGGTAAGGAGAAGAATAGCAGCCACCATAGTCGAGTGGTATGCGGCCCGTGTTCTGTATCGGGTCTCTGCTTGTGCAGAAAGACTGCGTGCGGGTTCGAAACCCGGGAATGAATACGAGCTATTTCTCGTTTCACGCCGTGAGCTCACACTTATCGGTAAGACCTCAACTCATCGCCCATGGACACATCCCAGGATCGTCGCATGGAGCTCACCATCATCCTTACTCTAAGAATGTTAACCTTAAGAATTTAAAAACCAATGTACTAAATGTCTATGTACTGTGTACTTGATTGGAAATAAAGATTGTTTGTTTTATGGAGAATGGTGGACATGGTTCAGAAGGATAAAGTTTCCTCTTTGGCCAGATTCCCGAGGTATCTCTTTGGGTTTCTTCAGAGTTTTTCTCTGATGGATTAAACCAGTTCTGAACTTTTGGCAGTTTGAAGACAATTTAACCAAGCCCATTCTCTGCTTGTCAAGTCTCTTTGAATCGTTTCAAAGTTCTATAGATGAGCATTCTGTTAACTTTTAAGGTTTCCGCAATATCCATTGGAAATTTTTCCGTCATATGCAACTCTAAAATAGCCATTTTAGCTCAAATCTTTAGCCAACATACTAAACATTATACTTGGAAAACATGAGTTCGTAATATGCAGGAATTGCAAATAAAATGCAATGTGAGTGTAAATAGTTGATTTTACATTTTAATGCACCTATAGTTTTAAAATACCCTGTATACACCTATACACATAAGTCTCAATTAAGACCATCTGCTTAAGGCCAAGCTACTCACTGCGTCTGTCTGTATAGAGGGAGGTGTTGAGGCGAGTAAGCAAGGTGTAGGTGGGCGCATAACAGACGGTGGGGGAGTAGGGTGGGAGGTGTGCCAGCCACTCCCTTCATGCACTCTCTGGAAGGAAGGAAAAAGACTCATATAATAGAGAAGTAAGGTCACAAGTAAAGCAGAATATATCTTCGTTTTTCATCGCTAAAACAATGGTTTACTTTCGATCTAAAAATAGTTGTGTGTTGTTCTTGACACTTATAGATCCAAGACTAAAATTATACACAACATTGAAATAGGAAAACGAGAAGGTACCTCATCAATTAAAAAAACTAATTCGGAAATTTAATTGCAAAGATAATGAAGTGAAGCGCTAAGCTTCAGGATATGCAAATTTATTCATACTTGCTGAGCGTCAGGGAAGCAAGCATCACATTTTCCTGTCGTCCAGATCTCATGCTAACCTGAAATTCAATATTCTAATACTTTTTTAATTCCTAAAATTCTAATACTCATCATATATACCTTTGGTAAAATCAAATAACAAAGTAAATTATAGAACAATGTTTCTATTGTACTCTACTGAATCTCAGTCACTTAACGAGATTTTTAGTAGTAAACCGGCCGGGGATCAGGTCTAGCGTTACGACAAAGTAAAGGTGAGTTATTTGAGAACTTGTAACCATGGTCAAAAAATAAAAGAATACAGTCACGTTGGCGCTCATTTAAATGTATTTTATTCATATTTTTTATACGTATGGAATACTTCAGTGAGGTTAAACAAGTATTTGGACAGTTCCAAACTTCTGTTTTAGAATATTTTTTAAAGAGACATACTCGTATGTACCCATAAAACTTACACAAAAACAGTATTGACAACAAGTACCACCATCACTGAGTACCAAAAATGTAATATTCATCGATTATTTAAATTGATATACAATTAAAAAAAAATTGACAATGAAAATGCATTGGGACACTCCCTTTGTCATGTTTTATTCTGGTAATTTTCGGAATTTGCGACTGTACAATAATCTAGAAACTACTGGATAGTGTAGAGGGTAGCTAAAGTAACGTCATCTGTAGATTTAGACGCCACTCAGACAACACTGCAAGATGCTTAAGCAAAATGAGCTTTCAAAAAATTTGAAAAACTTTAACTTCGGCGCTTACTGTAAATAAAAACTATCGCAAAATTTCTAGAAGCTTATATGTTCATGCCAGCACAGTAGGTTTCACTGTAAAGAAATCGAAAGAGTATGGGACGACAAAAAATTTTCTATAAATTTGGAGCACCCTGAAAGATTTCGGTAAGAAATGACCATAAACATTTTGTGAACAGTTATACACAATCCTTATGTCTCTAAAAAAATTTCAATATGATCTCAGTGCTACTGGGACACAGACTTGTAAAGTATCAGTAAGTAATGAGCTTCATTGGCAGAATCGAAACTCACTATCTTCTGGTAAGACCTCATTACTGAAAAAATATTTAACAGTAAGATTGTGATTCGCTGGAAACCATTTCAAGCATGATGATGGCTTTTTCAAACAAATTTTTAGGTTAGTTTCATGCAAGACCGAGCTTTATGATCATAACGATGCAACGCATGTTTGGAGGTATAATGGAACTGCCCATAAGCGGATGAATATCATCCCTGCTACGAAGCATGGTGGTGGAAGCAGTATGACATGTTGTTTCGCAGTCAATGGTTTAAGAATGTTGGAAATAATATACAGAACAATAAATACTGCCAATTATCGAAAGATATTAAAAGATAATTTGCAGATACCAGTTGAGAAACTGGATGCCGGAAATTAATGGTGGTTCTAACAAAACAATGATCCTAAATGTCGTGCTGAGGCAAGCCATAAAGATAAGAATATCAATGTATTATGGTAAAGATAGCTTAACCAACCATCGTATTTGAAATCGATAAAAAATTTACAGACAACTCAACATTCAGATCCTCGCAAGGCGAGCGTATACTCTTATGAAACTGAAGCTCATCACCAGGGAAGAATGGGTCAAGATTTTTCTAAAATTTTGCCACTATGTCTTAAAAACGTACAGAAGCGGTTTAAGAGCGGTAATAGCAAATAAAGCGGTACCAACGAAATTCGAATTATTTTCATGAAGTGTGTGGTTTTTAGTTGTTTACATTAAATTAGTAGTGAGGTATTTGAATACTTTACTACTAATTCTTAAAAATTGTACATAAATTCATAATACTCGTTAAATATTGTATTTTTGTTGCTCAGTAATGTTTGATGTTAATATTCCATTTAGTACAAATTTCGGGGTTATGTCTCTTTGAAAAGTATTAGGAGCATCAAATAAATGCTTAGAACTGTCCGAATACTTGTTCCATCCCACAGGCTTTCTTATCAAGAACAGAACACAAGCAAGAATAAAATTTGGTGATAAAGGAGGCTACTCTTCTTTGGTCACGAAGATAGGACACTTGTCTCTAAAACGTGTTCCAAGTGGTACAACCAGCATGGCTTGTCGCTCAGTTAAGGTATAATCTGACTTGATAAATAAGAAAAACATCCAGCGGGGCCAAAACGTTGAAGAAATGTGTGGATATGCAGACACGATCTCTAGATGTCCCCCTATATATTCAGAACATGCAGCTTCTTGCTGCAAACACAAGACAAAGAAGCCCACAATAAGAAAGCCATTATTAGAATAGAATAGAATAGAATGAGGCCATAGGAACGAACCTTCTGGCCCATTCTTGGGTCGGATAATTACTTCGATAATTATTCGGTTGTTTACCCAAGTCCCATGCCGTATTTCTAGCCGCGTCAAATATTGTATTTTATTAGTCGGATGAAAAACGGCATGTTGCAAAGCATACTCTTCGCAGATGAGAAATTGTTCGTTATGCAATCTTAATCATTAAAATGAACGAGTTCTTTCAAGTATTTATTCAATTTTTTGCAAGGAAAAATCTTCAGAAATCAGAAGCAGTGATGGTTTCAGCAGCCATTTTGGAAAGAGGGAAAACGTATCTTATTCTTATGTTTCAATGTGTGAAAATCAACAAAAGAATTTACATGACTCTTTTTTCTTTTCATCAGCAGAAAGTATGTGCATTTTTTGGATATTGTACAGGGACATTTTCGAATCGTATGACCTTAACTTTTTCGCTTAGCTTTCTTCGACGTCTGATCTCGTTAGCCATTTTTTCCGTCGTCATTCAATGGTCAATGCTGGTGCACTGACATCCCAGTAGCAATACGTGTGCGGTCTCACTTCAAATTAGTCTTTAGTCAACGCCCAACATTCCCTATTGAACCTAGTAAAATTGCATTTTTATAAACATTCTGTAGACCTCAAGTTGTTTTCGAGCTGTAAAAATATCAAAAGTCACACCATTTCCATGCTGATCAATCAAAATTTTCCTTTTCATTTCCACTGATATTGTAAAAAGTTAATGAAAAAACAGTACTCCGAAAAGTAGGATAATACATAGACTAGCTTTAGTTTCATTAACTTTGAATTTAAAAAGCCTTAAATTTGATATTCAAGTTAATATAAATTTTTGAAACAGCATTTTCCCTCACTTTGTATTTATTACCTGATGCACGTAGTTTCTTCACCTTATTCTTCAAATATTCATACTTTAGCAAGTATGGCACGATATCATTACCTGATAAGAGCTTCTACTAAACGTGGAAAGTAATCATTACATGACAGATCTCTCCAGTTGATTACCTAAAATAATCTTTACCTGAACTATATCTCTCCCATCTAAGGTCCTAAATTTTGCTTCTCTGACATAGTTCCATCACTATATGCATCAAAAATATTCATTCTTTGATGTAATTTTTCATCTGAATGTCTTAAATATCCATTACCTGACTGTTTTTTCCCTTGAACGTCCCAAACATTAATTACCTGATATAGTTTCTCCACTGGACGATGAAGAGTCTATCTAAGAGGAAGACCTTCTTGTGCAGGTCTCTGTGCACTAGCGGCCTCCTTCTGTCCAGGAAAAGAGCGTTGAGCTTTCGTTTCATGTCCAGGCCTGCGGAGCACGCAGTCTCCGACGCTCGCACTTCATCCTGCCGTGGAATGAAACGCTAAAATTGTGCATCTGTATTGGCTAGACCTGTTCCTAGCAGGCTGGCTACCAACACAGGCATACATGACGTGTTCACTGGAACATGAGTGACCTGAGAAAGTGAAAGTGCCCCTTACGAATAGAAGTAGCGAATACCAACTCTAATAAGAACGGGCACTATACATAACGGCATCGAACATTTATTTCAGTTTGGGTATTACAGGGTGATTTTAATAGCGAATAAACGCTGAAATTGGTAGTAGCCAGGACTTGTCAGTGCCATGTGCAAACCTATGGTATCAGTACCAATTCAGCTTTTCAATTGAACACTGGAATTTGAACAAAATAAGTTTCAAAAAGTAAAATACAAGGCTAAATCCGTCATTGATTATGGTGTATCTACTCTGCACAAAACTTGATATACAGAGCGGGCAAAAAAAATGAACCTTGACTTTAAATGTTAAGAACAAGATCACGGATGGGTAGATATTATGACGGTTGTTTTTTTAAGCATGAGTTAACAAGTAAAATAACAGGCATTATGAACAATGTAGTTCTCATCGTGAATATGCATGTTTCAATGTTCCTCTCAACAGAAATGAAATCTCAGTACGGACAGGAGTGTATAGAAATGGAAATGTAATTGTGCCATTCTTTTATGAAGGTAACTTTAATAGTGAATTCCATTTTAAAATGTTGGAAGAACTAATTATAGCACAAATTGGAGAAGCTTACGGTAAAGAATTTGGAGAGGAATTTGTCGATGCCACAGGAGGTTAATAGTAACTAACGTTTCTCGAGCAACCTTTCATAATCGTATTATTGCATTTGGATACACTTTCATAATCGTATTATTGCATTTAGATACCAACACTTTCATAATCGTATTATTGCATTTGGATACCAACACTTTCATAATCGTATTATTGCATTTGGATACCAACACTTTCATAATCGTATTATTGCATTTGGATACCAACACTTTCATAATCGTATTATTGCATTTGGATACCAACACTTTCATAATCGTATTATTGCATTTGGATCCCAACACTTTCATAATCGTATTATTGCATTTGGATACCAACACTTTCATAATCGTATTATTGCATTTGGATACTAAAGACCAATGACCACCGAGATCTGCGTATCTCACACTCTGATTTCTTCTTTTGGGGCATGTCAAATCGAAGGTTTATTCTTCCCCTCCATTAGATTTGAATGACCTTAAACAATAACTTGAGAATGAGATGAACACTCTGAAAAACACATCTAAAGTTGTAAGAATAATGATGAGGAAACTACGGCGGAAATGTCTGGAATATCAAAAGAAAAATACTAGCCAAGTAAAGTAATTGCAAAAAATTTTCTTTGTGAAAATGTGCATAATAGTTACAAGTTTACAAATTGCTAAAAATTTGTTCTAATGTCATGGACACATATGAATTGTTTATTTTTAGTACCTATATTTAATTGAAAATGATTTTTTTACACTTTCCTTGCATTTGAGTGAATTTTAATATATACAGTATAACTGATCACAAACCTTTTCTGTCCGTCATAGAAAACGAACTGTAAAACATTTTATATATATGTATATATATATATATATATATATATATATACATATATATACACATACATACGGGGGTTAGACAAAAATATGGAAATATCTTCAAAAACACATTTCCTTGCCTAATATGGTGCATGGAATCAGTTGGCATTCAAAACAGCTGAAAGTCTTCTCGGAATGGTTCAATACAGTTCCTGTATGGCTGTCAAAGGAATCTTGTACTATTTGTCCTGTAAAACGGTGGCAAGTTCATATAACGATGATGGCGGTGGATGGCGACCACGTGCTATCCTCTTCAATGTAGACTACAAAGGTTCAATAATATTGAGGCCTGGTGACTGCAGTGGGCAACGGAGACGTGACAAATCAGGCTCGTGCTCAGTAAACATGCCTTGGACGATGTGAGCAGTGTGAACAGAGGCTCTGTCGTCTTGGAAGACACTATCACCATCAAGAACAAAGTTTGTACCAGGGGGTGGACTTGATCTGCGAAAATGTTCACATAATTCTTGGAAGTAATGTTTTTTGCAGAGTTATCATGGGGCTCACAGAAAACTATGATATGACTATCCAAAACATCACAGAACCCCGACCATGTTTCACTTTTGACACCAAGTAATCTGCATTATAGGCTTAGGATGGCGTTCCCCAGACGTAAACTTGGCTATAAGTGGAAAGTAGTGTGAAAGAAGACTCATCCGACCATATTATTGTCTTGCCTTAAATTATAGTCCAGGCTTTATGACATAAACACCACTTTCTCCAGTTACGTGCATTATTATCACTGATGAACGGTTTTTGATTTCCAGCTCGGCCAGAAATACAATGTTTATGGAGCTTCCTTCTTATTGTTTTGGTACTTACAGGGTTTGTATGTACGACATTCATTTCAGCAGTAACTTTTGTAGCTGCGGTCTTCGTTTTCGTCCCAATCCTCCTTAATGATAGTTTGAAACGATAACTCAACAACATACTTTTGTCCTCACTGTGATTTAGCGGATGATGTTTTTCCGCATTTCAAATTTGTGAAATTAATCTTCGATACAGTACCTATTGAAACACTGAACACCTCAATTACTTTGCTTACACAAGCACCGAATAAACGCGCTCTAACAATTTGCACACGTTTGAAGTGAGTTGGTTATGACATGGTGTAATTAAAACTTCACAAAATAATGCCTTGAAAACGACTGACCTGCGCAGCGTATCTACGGCGTTGTATAGGTGGCGTCAGTAGGTGAGAACACCAGCACCACCTAAACATTTCACAAGAAAAAACATTTCTTTTCAAACATGCATATCACGAGGTGTTTCCATATTATTGTCCAACCCCTGTATGTATAAACACAAGTTATAACAACTCCGATATTTTTTTTTCAGGACTGACAACCGATAGAAACATGAAGTTTGCTTTAAAATGGGCGTGCACTAGCTGTAAATGCGTAAGAAAAACGGTAACACTGTACGGTACAAAGAATTCTAATTTCATGCCACTGTGTGTAAACAAATACACACGTGCTTCATATTCTGTACATACTGACAGAGACTTAACAAAGAGCTCTTTTCCAACACGTCCAGCTTAAAACTAAAATTAACTATTATGAGGCACAAATGCCACGTATAGCAGAGGATATGTAAAACTTTGAAAACGCTGTTTCACAATAAACTCACTCAGAATAATAAGTTCACTCGACAAGTGTCAAATTCTCACACACATACAAACAGACCTGATGGATGAGGTATGAAGACGGACAGGATGCGTAGGACAAACCTGACATTTGACGCACAGATCGAAGGACTCTTTGAGGACCGCGTGGTGAACGCATCCATCGCAGAGCTCAAGGATACGCTTATAAGAGTCTTCTGGTAGCCAAGATACGTACGATTGTGGGTTAAGCTCATTATGCACACAAACGATGTCTTCATTGAGTAATTCTTGCTCCCCAGTAGCTGATGAGTGTTCCTTCCATGAGTCTTGTTTTTCTGAACGTGTTCCAGGTAGTTCTTTTGATAACTCGTGCGTCTTTAACGTGTAAGGCGGCTGTTCTCGCAAGAGTTCCCGCTGCCCTGATTTTTCCGTCTGACATGTTGTTGTATGATCACTGGCACTGCAATCGTGGTCAAAATCTTTGTTCTGGCTAAGCAAACTCAGTTCACACACGTTTATGATAGTTTCACCGCTAGAATCGTCACGTGGATCACGAGAAGATGGTGTAACTTGAGTTTTGTGCAGGCCACTTCCAAAGGAACCAGTGGATCTTTTGGATACTGAGCTACTTGTGTTTGGCATGTAATCATCGCAAAGGTCAATCTTGTGGTCATAAATGTATTTTTTTGCAGCAATTTTGGGCCAGTTATCCAAACTTACGGCGCCCATTAGCTTGCATCCACTGAAAAAAACGTTAAAAATGGCAAGTTATATTCATCTCATCTAACATGACGGTACAAAACTAAAATACTAATTGCGTTGCACAACTAGCACCCACTTAGAGATAACAATGCCTTACAGAAACACTCACGTATACGGAAAATTGCCGTTTTGAATAATATGTCTGAAAGTTAAGGGAAATGTCCCACACTTTTACAATACAAAACAGAAAAAAACTGAGATTATCCTACTCTCAAAGAAAAAAACTCATGTTAGAGCAGCCGAGTTTTACCGGACATAAATACCCAGCAAACTTGAAAAATCTGTCATTTCTATTGAAGAATAGGCAAGTCGGTAAATGTGCTGGAATGACCAGGTATGTGGCGTAAATGCTCGGTTCATTTCCAACTCTGACTCCGGACAAATATTTTTTCCTTGGGATCTTGTAATAGCCCTAGAGCAGATAATTTCTTAGCCCACAAACTGTATTAGAAATGCATAAATATTCCTTGACCTATTTAAAAGCTTATCAACTCGGAATGATTTTTTATTTACTCAAGTCTTTTTATTTACGGTAAGTCTACAGGACAAGCAATATATATATATATATATATATATATATATATATATATATATATATATATATATATATATATATATATATATATATATATATATATATATATATATATATATATATGGCTATTTAATATTTGCTCGAATGCTCTTTATACTAGGGACAGAAAGTTGAAATAACGATCATTGAAATAAAACGATCATCTCACGTTTTATTCGCATATTTTTAAAATTTTAAAATTTTCAAAGCATATTTAGTGACACTCACATCATTTTTACCTTGATGACCGAAATTGTGGATAACTGTTGTCAGCATTTTAGTATTGACTAAAGACATGGCTCGGAACACTTCCTCTTCCAGATCAGAGATGTAGACTTTTTCTGAGACACTTTTTCATTGACGTAACCCCAAAGAAAGAACCAAAGACCGAAGAAAAAAGCCAAACAGGAAAAAATCGAACGATCTGGTTTTAGGGAAATTCCCTTTTGTATGCTATTAAGCAATACGAACGTGAGAAGTAAACAATTAATGCTTTCCCTTGAAGTATGGCGCAGTTTACAGGTACCATGGCTTTGACAACTTTTGATGACTAAGGTAAGGGCATCACTTGGCCTATCAAAGTCATTTCAGAAGTGACAGTAACGGCATAACCATTTTCAGAATTTTTCAAAAATAACAGTCATAAATGTCTGAGGGGTTCGTCACATCATACATTGACCGAAGAAGTAGAAAAGCTTTCCCAAGCAGAGAACTATTTTTTTATTAGTGGTCATTGTCAATGACGTCGTTCGATCGGCAAACATTTAAGTAGATATTGTATTCATTACTGAAAATTACAGAGACAAAATTAGTTGATTTTTCCCGTCCATATGCGTAAGCTTCACATCAAAATTGTACCTTTTAATTTCGTCATTCGCTGATAACAATTGTTTAACTTAATGTTTGAAAAATTCGAGGGAAATTGAAAAATTGAAGCGAATTTGAGATCTATTTAAATGACATTTCTTACAGTCGAACTGTTTAGGTTGGCTTCTGGTGCTACTTTACTTGTCAATTTTGAATGATTATCTTCTAGTAGGGATTTAATTTTCTGAATGTTGTATTGCTTCCGTCCTGTCATTAGCATATTTGAACTCTGAAAATTGTTCATATGTATATTTTTGAATTATTTTTGAAACCCTTTTCGTATAGTTCTAGGATCTGTTTCGAATTCATAAGTATCGTTAAACTTCCTTCAGGCCCTTTCGATTGATTTTGTCTTCGGCAATTTTTCCACAATAAATTTTCGTTAGGCAGATGCCATACGTGATAGTTGTAAGGAGCAAGAAGCCTTTATCAAAATCCCACACATCTGATGCTGACCAACGTCGCATACCAGATACAAATTTTAAGACCATGCTCTTTCACAGATTTGCTTCAACTTCGTACCCCTAATACAAAAATGGTTAGAGCAAATTAGAAAAAGGCACGTGCTTTTTGCCTACCCTTTATAATGTAATAATGATACATCGCTTTTCTCACTACAAATTACTTAAATTTATAAGTTAAAGAATTATTTCATGCACGTCTCGCTAAAATCCAAAGGTCGTGCTTCAGCACGCTCATGCGTTTTTGTTAAATCATGAACTAATGAGCATTAAGCTTTTCTCAGTCACTTAAATGCTTATCTGAACTGACATACGTGCCATGTTACACCCATTTGAAGAGGTGTTGTCGTCTCAAGCGACTGCTGCAACAACAACGCATGGACCAAAGTAGATGTTCAAAAGAAATGTTAGTTACCTCACCTGGTTTTGTGCTTGACCGCCTCCCTCCTGAACTGGCGGTGCAAACGTCTCAGTAATTCGAGGAAGCGAATAAATCTTGCGTGCTGGACGACGCACTTAACACATAGAAAGTCAGAGGGCGACCAAAATATTCGATAGGGGCTAGATTCCGCAGTCTCAACACCACCATAAAGTGACTGGTCTTCCAGCTTGAGGTCTGGAAGGTCTTCATTAGTAGGATTAACGAAATGCACGTTTGAAAAGAAACCCTCAGCAGCAGTCAGTCGCTTACTCGAAAGATCTTGGTCAACTGAGCTCGATTTGAGTACTCTTTTTGGAAGGCCTTTGTCAATAATGCCCGAAGTCAGCGGTTTACTTGATAAGTTACACCCAGCTGTAGAATAAGTACTGGAGATTCCTTCGTTCCGAAGTGGATTGTTCAAGACAGAAAGTTGAGATTCCCTTATAGAGACTTGGTCGACATGAGAACTTTCAAATAAGGTTACACTTTCTTTAAGAAAAGAGGAAGGCAAAAAACGAGAGGGGAAAAGAGGTAGTGTTGAAGGGCTCGACGGCAGAGCAGCGGCAGTTCTTTTCAAAAGAGAAGTGGGTGTTGAAATGCTTATAACAGAAGCTTTGGAGAGAGGAAGACCAGAAGTTGTTGAAATGGGATATGCAGAAGCTGTTGAAAATGAAAGAACAGCAGTCGCTGGAATAGGAAGAACAGAAACCGTTGAAATATCATTACTAGAGTTTTGATGCTCGACAGTAGATTTAGCGAAAACAATAGACGTGGTGGTGATTGGAGTTGAAGGGTATGGATAAAATTCTTCAGCTGCCGAAGAGCAAACGCTGACCTCTTTATTCAAGTCATTAGTGACCGAGGTGTGCGGTATCGTAACGGCAGGATACATAATGCTATTGGTAATAGATCTTGTGAATTTGGAAAGTGTGTCAGTAATTGTGGTTCTGTCAGAGCTTCCCTCAGTGACCATGGTAACAAGAGGAGCATTAGGAGACATTACAATAGCAACATTCGTCGTTACAGATTCTGCCGCACCATAATTCGTTGAAATTGGGCTGAAATTTTCTGATAACCCAGGCTGAGACTGGCAGGAATCGGCGCAATGAACATCATCTGTTCTTCGTGTACTTGTGTTGAAACGTTCAGATGTTATAGATGCTTCGGGAACCAATGTTGAAGAGGCCTCTGGTTGTTGTCTGCCTTGCTCATCTTCTAGACTCATCGGCGAGACGTTGATGCCACATGGCGTGTTCAGAAGCTCGCTCACCTAAACCGAAGGGCTATGGTCAGAATATACATGTAGCTCATCTTACTGGGTGACCTGTAAGCAACAAACGCCAAGGTCTACAAATATTATAAAATAATACATGAAGCGATAAGAAATGAAAACGGTACTCGTTCGAGACTCTGCTGTGATGACGCATGTGCCACCTTAAAAAAAGAAAACAAGAATAAAGGCTACTAAATCAGAAAATTACTCCAGATATAAACCGAAGAATGAAAGTCTATCGATTAATTTTCAGAGTTAACTTACAACACGAATTACATCTCATTCAATACATTCTCAGTGGTTCAGATATTCAGCAGAATCACTTTTAAAAATTTCAACACAAAATTAATTACATACCTGAAGAATTCTAACCAGGGTGGTTTGTAGCTGATTACATCATATGTAGGGTTTATGTAATTAGTATACAACAACTATACTTTCACACCGGTTGAATCAAGCTGCACCTGGCAGTTCAGTTCCATAAATATTTAAAACAAGACGCTATTCACAATTAATTTATAACAATTCCAGCAGTTTATAGAAAAGTAAGTAACATAATTGAATATGTCCGAGGACTTTATACAACAAACACTGAATGACTACGTTTCGGAAAATCTTAGCCCATGTTTTAAAGAACTGGCTTAAATTCGTAGAAGTAATGTTCTAAAAATCTAGATTAACCCTGGTTCGACGGATAAAAATAATCAACATCAGTGACTAGGTGGGCTTATGGGGCCCAGTCACTTTTCAATTATTTTTCTTTGAAACTACATAACAGAAAAGTCATATATATTTGTTCTATTGATGTTATTACCCGCTTATTAAGTGAGTATTAGTAATTTATGGGTTTGTTAACTTCGTCGTTCTAGGGTTAAAGGGAAAGTGCCAATGCAGAATAGGAAAATTCATCAGGTGAATGTAGTGCTATTCAGATGGAGGTCTAGAAGATTAATGAAAGAGATGGTTGTGTAGGGCTAGAAGTCAGGGGATCAGGATCCAAGTCTAGTCTCGACTGATGTCTGTTAGGAGAGTACAGCTCAAATCCTTGTGTTAAGGGTTAGCTTAGTCCTGTTCATGTACGAGGATTCTATAGTTGCAACGTCCAGTTTATTGAAGAATCGATGATTGAAAATTAACTTTTTGTTAAACGAACGTTTTGTCACATGAGGCCGGGAGCGAGGGACTGAATGCATGTGTTTGGTAAGGAGGTTAGTACTGACAGATGCTCCCAAGTGCTGATCTATGCGCGCTTTGTAATTTCGTGGGTGCTGCCTATGTAAGAAGCATTGTAGCTTCTGCATTGCAATTTATAAATGACGTTCGACAGTATCTGTGTTGGAAGTACATCTTTGAAATTTAATTACAAATCCGATTTTACAATAATTCTTGTGAGGATTTAAAATTGATATGAGGGTAGGTTTCGAAAATATAATTTCTGAGAGTGCTACACGTAGTGACAAGCGGACTTCTTAAAGTACAGTAACGAATAATAAAATTTATTTTTGGAGCGATATGAATTTTTGTTAAGCTTCGGTCAAAAATTTTACTGAGAAAAAGTACACAGTAAAGGCCGAGGATATAGTGCAAAAAACGTTATTTTTGAAATAAACAGGGAGTACACCAAAATCTTTTAAAAATACTGTGAAATAGGAAGATAATAAGTATGCTCGAAAAAACTTGTTACGGCATTAATTTTAAATTCTGTACAACAGTCACATGAAACTGGTGCAAAGACCGGAATTTTTTTTAATTTCAGTGTCAAGGGAAATGGTTTTGATGGTGATAAATATCTCAAAAATGCCAGAGACTGGTTTGGTTGATATCTGCAGTGAATTTAACATTAAGTTGCTTAGCATCACGCTAAAAGCAGTATATGTGAAGACATATTAGCTCTACGCAAAAAATAAACACAATTCTAACTGAGACTTGTGCATCAAAATGCTTCACTGCATCGTACTCAAAACTCTAGTGTAGTATTTGAGAATAAGATTGGCAAAAGCAACAAAAGCTGTTTGTTGACACAGGGTGACATGGTAATTAGCACCGATCACAAGTCCTGGCAACAGTTAAGTTAGTAACATAAAAAGTTAAGTCTTACATAGTGCAACAATTAAGAGCACAGGCATGGTTTATTATTTTGTTGAGGTATCTGTTTTACATGTTTGGTAGAGGAACTTTCCCAAAGGGAAAGAATTTACAGAGATAAAATATTGAAACAAAGAAATAAATTATCTCAATGCATACACCTGCGAGGTCTATGTCAGACTTTTAGACTTTGATGATATTAGTAGCGTTTGTGGTACTAACAGAATTTGATGATATTAGTAGCGGTCGCGGTTCTCAGCAGAATTTGATGATATCAGTAGCGGTCACGGTTCTCAACAGAATTTGATATCAGTAGCGGTCGCGGTTCTCAGCAGAATTTGATGATATTAGTAGCAGTCGCGGTTCTCAACAAAATTTGATGATATTAGTAGCGGTCGCGGTTCTCAACAGATTTTTCTTCTGCACATTTAGGTACGTACGTAGTGATTGAAAACCATACTATATTCACTGGATTAAAAATAGTGAAAAAGACTTTGATGTTAGGTTAGTTCCAGTAGAATAGCAATGTTATCTAAGCGTAAGGTGATAGCGTAGGCAACTATACACAATACAAGGCAACTACTTTCGATGGATACGAAACTAGCTCACTGGTCGCACTCAACGAGTGATGATTCATGATCAAGCCAGTAATTTGATGCATGTAACGGCAGAAGTACCCAAGGAAGTGTTCTAGGCTCGCTTCTCTTCATCATCTACATCAACGACCTTGACGTCGGAATTATCAGTAAAATCAACAAATTCACAGTCGACACTAAACTCGGTCCCAACGCATTTACCGAAAGAGACATAGTAACTATCAAATCAGACCTCAACCGTCTACTACAATGGACCAAAATCTGGCAAATGAGCTTTAACATCAATGAATGTTCAGTAATGCACGTTAGTGCAAATAACCCGTATTTCCAACACAAGGTAAATGACACCTATTGTAGCAGTACAGCAACAAAGAGATATTGGTATCATTATCACTGAAAATCTCAGGAATGACAAATAAATACAATTAAGAGTCGGAAACGCGAGCAGGATCCTTAGTTCGATTGCAACAAACTTCGACTACCAGTCAAAAAATATATGGCCGCTCTACAGAGCGTTAGTGCGTCCATATCTAAAATATGCAGTACTACTAAAAATGGAGAAAATTCAGCGTGAAGCAACGAATGTTATTTCTGTACTCTGCATTCTAAGCTATGAGGCATCTTCAGCAGATTGAGCTCACCTTCTTAAAACAAAGAAGACTGCAAGGACAACTCATCAAGACCTATAAATATCTCAATTTCTTTAACGATGTTACCCTAGAAAAGCTATTCCACAGGGACGATAACGTGCGAACCAAAAATGACGATCGAAAACTGATAATTAGAAACTTAGAGACATACCAGACTCTAAACTTCTTTATACTAGTACTTAAAACTGCCGAAACTTGTAACCAACTGCTCAAAAACATAGTTTCAGCTAGCACTATGAACACATTCAAAAATCATCTCGATGAGTAAAGGATAAGGAACCCCCAGCACTGTAATGACTGAAATGCTAGCACGCGAGTAGAGTGCGTGCATGTGGTGACTGAAATGGCTATGCGTGATTGAGGTGTATGTGAGGGATTAATGCCTTTACTTTAAATAGCATGAGACTTGGTTAACAACTTAAAAATGGCCCATACGGCTCGTTTCTGTTGCCTTATTCTATTTTATTGTACACTGGTTAACAGCTAGGTTCCAACCATTTCCTTGCGAATACACTTGAACTTGTGAGCGGCGAAAGGTTTAATTTTGCCGTGGGAGCAAACAAAGTCTCGCTGCTGTTGGAAAAGATGCAGGGGCATCACAAAACACTGCTCCTCAGTAGACGACCAGGCTTCCAGCAGTCCCTCCTGCAGTAGCACGAAGGAATCTTTCTTTGAGCGCACGCTTAGATCCTTCAGCAGGTCTTGCCGTTCGTTTTGTACTCGGAAGCGCTGCTTGCTCTCCTGGCTCTGATGAGTCACAAAATTACAATAAATGCTGTATTTTTCACCGGATGTTTGCTCAACTGTCCCTAATTAGCAACATGCAGCCAATGTCACCTAGGACGTATCAGACCATTGCTGCTGCTTTTCTTCTTTCTATGGCAACAAAAAACGAGATGGTCTTACAGCCACAGGAGATAATGCCTTTCTTTATGTAACACTTCATTTCTTTCTACAATTTAATGGCCTGCGTATTAAAAAGTTTATACCCGATATTTTTTTGCTGCGAAAGAAATAAAAACCGAGACAGGGATTATTTAAACCGAAAATTAATTTTATTAGTACCCGAAAGAAAAAGTAAAAACCCAACTGCTGAGTGGTAACTATTTATTAAATTCTAATGCATACGCTAAATTTTAAATCTAACGTCCTTGGCAGGCAGTCCATCTAGATTCTAGAAAAAGGAAAACTTTGGAACTAAATCACGCCTTTCCCCAGGTAAGGGGTTAGATACGGAACTGACAACCCAGTTCTGGGTAAAAAAAACCTTGTTATGGAAACAGCAACATTCGATACTGCCCTACATGGCAGACCGCCATAAGGATATGAATGAGTGAGACAGTGAGTTCTCCATACATATTGTTTGACGTGTTCACTATTTTAAGTGTTCTCCATTCTAAAACTGAGCAATTACTGAACGACTTTCAAGTTTCTAGTTAATAAATATAGTTTATCTTTACAGATGCTGATTTCTGCACATAACTTTAGGTAGATTGTACACATATTTATATACAGAAATACATGCGCACTAAACTACTAGAGCTCCGGGAGTTCATGAGTTAAGCATACCGGTAGGAGTTTTAGAACTAAGCCTTTTATTCTACCCTTCACAATGAAGCAGAGAAGTGTGACCTCCAGGTACGTTAGAGAGATGCACCTATTTCAAATACTCTAACCTTGCTTCCCATTGTCATGAGTTTATGACTAATATACATGTAGAAATTGTAGTTGTACATGATACTTTTATATTATAAAAAAGATACTTTAGTACTATATTTTATTTGTTAGTGCTTCACTAGATGTTGAAAATTATATGTTTAGTCGGAACGTTCATGTTTGGGACAAAAACACCGTAGCAGGTTTCGTTTCTGATAAAACTAAATGATTAACCTGGAAGTGTGATGGCTTGCTTATTAAATCACAGGTAGGATTTCCGATAGGTTCAAAGTAGAAGTAAAATACTTGGCCTACATATAAAGAAAATCAGTCAAAATGTTTTTGAAAACCTCCAATGCAGCTTATGATCTCCTGACATTATAACTTGATAATGTTTGTTGATAAGTCTTTCAAAACATGTAACTACGAACATATAACATAGCAGTTCATGACTCCTGTAAATTAACCGATTTAATAATATGGGTCTACGTAGTTGACATCTTTCCTTCGAAGGAGTTGATGGAGCTGACGTGCTCACCTCATGGGAGTTGATGTAGTTGATGACACTGGCCCGTGGAGACGTAACAGAAGGTGCAGGCATCATGTCCACAAGTGTGTAGATCCACAATAGAACACCTCTGGACACCCTTACTCCGGCCTGGCCTTCCATGCTCGCACTCACACCACCTGTACGCATGAAATGACACATTTATTATCGATGAATTTCACATATATTTACCTAATATTAGTACCACAATGCATGAGCTTCAACGGAACAACGATGTATAATTTTCCTCTACAAATACCTCGTGAAACATTGGTTCAACGAAATTCTGTTTAAACTCCTTTGTTGGCGTACCTGTAATGTGCCCCAATTTGTGATAAATACTCGTATATGACAGTACATGTTAAGAGGGACATTCTATGTAACTTCTATGTGCTCGGTAGGACTCTCATTCGCAGCAATGAATTAGATGCAACAATTATTATGATAGCATACAAAGAACATGCATTCATTGTAATTTTTCTCGAGTATTCATTGGTAGCAACGGCAAAACAATTGCATTGTACGCTCGTGTGTTGGTTCACCACGCTGTTTGAGGCACGTTCAGCATTGCCTCCAGTTATATAATAAATACTTCAAGTTTGCAAGTGCTTAGCAAAATTGAAGTAACATTGCCTATTAAATCAGTTGCACCCGACGAAAGATCAAGTACCAGATTTGTTAAACAATTTTTTAATTAGAATGCTTAATTTCTTCATGATTTTATCCATTGATTCGAAAATTATAATTAATAATAATAATTTTATTTTATTGTTGCAAATCCTATTACACCTTACTTATTAATTCAAAATTAATAGAAATGGTAGTAGATGTTTACTGCGTACCTAATATAATAAAATAAAATGCAATCCTCCCTATTTTAAAATACATTGCAATCCTCCCTATTTTAAAATACATTGCAATCCTTCCTATTTTAGCGCGAAAATATGTTGTGATCAGGACAAATGAACTAGAGCACTTCACATGGAGTGTTGCCGTACCTATACATACATATATACAAGCCGTACGATACACAACATGCCTTTGCACCCAGTCACTTTTACAATTATATTTTATACAGGAAATCAAATTATGCAAATATGTAGGAAAATTAATGAAATCTCACACTCATACATACGTCACAGGTAGCGTTGTACTTTGATCCCCAAACAAAAATTACTGAAAAACAATGAATTGAGCCTAAACGATTGTACGCTACATTTCTTATGGCTCATTATATTTAAATACAATAATTGATTTTTAGAGCCAATTTATTTTTCAATAAGAAACGCATAAAAATAAAAATTTGAAAATTGGTGATCACTGCACCAGTCCAAACCCATTTTATTTAGTACATTTTATCATACGCATGTATGGGATACAAATGCAAACTTTTCCATAGATACTTTCAAGCACCGTAATTTTTTGAACGAGTACATACCTAACTAACATCAGAGTAAATATTTATTTATTTAGCCAACTGTATCGACATAGAATGTTTTAAGAGTGACAAGGAGCATCACAACGTGACAACAACTGAGAAGAATCAGGTAGTGAGATGAAGCGTGGAAAATACTCGTGCTCAAGATCGATCACGCTGAAATGTCAGCCTCTTGCTCACAAAAAAGAAAAAAAGAAGAAAACAGAAATATACACCCTCCCTAACTACACAACTAAATTCATTACCACGTACTACAAAAAGCGTTGCTAACTCAATGGCCACTAACTAGGTCTAATCTTGCGGTCCACTGCTGAGTTCTAATTTCAAAATGTACACAAACAAGAGCCAATACCACCAGTGTACTCTCCCGAGTGCAGTTTAGGAACTCTACATATTCCAAGAGGAAGCTAAACCTCCAAGATATGCTGATTGACAATCCTTTTAAACGCACTCTCCTCAGGGGATCAGCACAAAGAAAATACTGGCAAATTACACTTTCATGGCCCAATCAGCTTCAGATACACACTTGCTCTTACCTTGGAAAAATATTACACTACATTTGCATTCAGGCATCTCATTCTTGAAGGATCATGGTCAGAGCCTAGTTGATGTACGAATTGCGTAATTCGTCCGCATTTAACTATTTATATGAACCTATTCCGGCCACTTCCAATAATTTATCGCACAGCTATCTGAAGCAATTAACAAAATCATGAGAGTGCAAGCGACATGACAACATGATATGAACGCAAGACTCGCACGCCCAGTGTTGCTAGCTCACTAGTAACGAGCTCTCGTATGAGAGACAAAGTGGTGACCATGGCACGGGCATCGTAACTGACACATTGACAATTCGTAGGGAAAAGAAGCTGCGACTCGCCTTCAGAAAGATAATTAGGGTGGGCAGAGTCGGGTTGGGCCTGAGTGGCAGTGCTGTCTTTGTTGCTCATTCCCACTACACGCTCTCCATGGAAGCTGAACCATCGGCCACCTGACACCTTCACCTGGCCTGAGGAAATAGAAGACTTGTCAGAATGTGGTCAGTGTCTCATAACTCAGATTTCGGACCAGAGGGCAGTAACCATAAGGCCCTACCATCCAACAAGATCGTTAGAAAATTATCGAAAACATGAGTTATCATACATTGAGAGCACTTTAATCTAAGAAACTACTAATAATTATTATTATATTCTAAACTAGACAGTTCCCATGGAAATTCCACGGTTTAGATTTGACTAGTGTGAAACTATTATAAAGACGAATGTTTAAATGATTTATGACGAATTATTTAGTTTTAGAATGACTATTTTTCAGGAATACATACAGAACTTCCATTCTGTCTCTTACCTACCGATAGCATGGCCTAGACAGTACCCGTGAAAATTCCACGGTTTAAAAGTGATTAATTCAAGGATCTATGAAATAAAATAGATTTTTCAGTTTTACCTGTGGCACTATCAGAACCTGAATATTTTCTATGAATGTATGCAGAACTTCCATTCTGTATCTTATTCCCCGATAACCTGGCCGTGTAGGAGAAGAAGACTGTATTTTACATCATTTTTTTCATCGTCGCCTTTGTAACCACAATACAATGCCTAGAATACATGTATACCCGTTCTGATTTCAGTTCAATAATTTTTCTTCAGAAATAGATAGAAAGCAATTTGACGGACACACACACACACAGAAAGATGGAGAGACACTGTGTATTATATATGTAAATGTAATTGTGAATAAATTACATATATATTATATATAATATTATTTACTATAGAATATATTTTCGTCTTTTCAGACGGTCTTATGGATACTTAACATCATGGTTATGACTATTTAATAGGATTCTATCTCCACAGTGGTCGAGTTTGTACATCCCCGCATGCGATGCGGGAAGATTCGGGTTCAATTGTCGTAGCTACCTCAGTCTGTCTGTGCCTGATTATCGGCGGAAGAGAAACTCATCAAGACTGCCGGGAAGCTGGCACCCCGGAGTAAGACTAGACTTTCATCAAGTTCATAAAAACGCCTCTACTTCAAGTTGCAGCACAAACGACAGAGAATAGTCGCTTAAAGCATCATCGCTAATCTTAAAATGAGAGCATTAAGAATCTAAAATACAATATATCCGTACTGTATACATACTTGATTGCAAATAAAGTTTCTTCCTGGCCTCTCAACATAGAAACGACATCAAAGCATGGACATGGCCTCACAACATGGACATTGGACATGGTCACACAGCATAGATATGGCCCTTCTGTTCAGTTCTTCAGTCGCACGACAAGCAAGACACGATATTGCTCCAAGGCCTTACACTTCAAAAAGTATGAAGACAAAACAAGTAGCACAAAGAAGCTCTCACGGCATGGTGAATACTATAGACCCCAGTAAATAACATTAGTAAACAAGAAAGGTTATCACTTGAGTGAGCCATTGAACATCACAAGTGGATCATGATTCAGGGCTGTTTCTCTGTTCTACAGGATTGTGGAATAGGATCAATATTTTGCAACTCTAACTCCATCCATTTAGAATTAAGCAATTCCAACTGTACCATGCCTGAAAATACCGACACAACTCCCCCTTAAAACATGCGACTCCAAAGACTCTGACTCTACAATCCTACCAGTAACGTTTGTCAGCTATGACAACTGTACTGTAATATATATGTATATAATTATGCACATGACTCCTTAAGATATTCGACTCTACCGACTCACAACTCCACAACCCTAATGCTCTGGATAAAATATATTTGTTTAGGAGGTCATGCAATGTTTAAAACAGGACACTCTTATCACTCCTGTCCACAATCCTGTTAGAAATGTTTTTCACTTATAATAGCTGTGCTGTAATATACACACACAACTCCTCAAAAGATACGACTCTAACTCTACACTCGTGCTGCTCTGGATTAAATATACAGGGTGTCTCAAAAAAATGTACTCACCCTTTAACCGTTGCTAACATGCTGTCTTCTTTGTGTTGCAGGTGTGAGGTTCGAACCTTTGCGAACATGATTCTTTAATCACCTTTAATCATGTTCGCAAAGGTTCGAACCTCACACCTGCAACACAAAGAAGACAGCATGTTGGCAACGGTTAAAGGGTGAGTACATTTTTTTGAGACACCCTGTAGTTGTTTAGGAATTAGAGTTTCAATAAAAGCTTTACGGCAGCCGTGCTTTAGTGCTTTTCCGTGACCCTATATTTCCATCTCCCTTCTATCAACGAACTATGACCGACAATCTCAAAACTATATGAAATAAAGAAACTATATATTTCATAGCAATAACTATGCGAACTGGCAAGGCTCTCCTTCTCACAAGTAGAGGGGACGCTGCCACAGGCGTCACCAAACAGCACCGCCGACAGCACGTAGTGAGCAGGCTGCCCGTCGTAGACGTGCGAGCTTAGGTCCAGGTGTTCAGGGAAGACCACGTGAGGAGCAGGGGTACGCGTAGCTCTAGGCACACCAAAGGCTAGGGTGTAGTCACGCTATATTTAATTATGGCTAGTCAAGCAATGTAAGGTTTGTCATACTGGACTAACCCTCAACAGATATCATAGACAGAATAAACCCCACCACAAATTTATTATACTTTTACATTAAAACTTTTCAATTTAAATTGGTGGCAGTTATATGTATTTTATGATAATACACCAAATAAAATACTTGTAAAATCTAGAATACTTTTAAGCCTAAGGTATGAAGTTATTGTAATATTTCTAAATGCAGTAGTTCCCATATCAAATAATTTTCAGTACTATTGGTTACATTCCGGTGTATTCTTAGACACGAAAATATATTTTCTATTTTATTTGGGTTTGTTTCAGTAATCTTAATATTTCTTAGTGATTTATAATTGCCTTATAAATGCATAAAATTTACGATTATTTTTCATTACTTAGAATGAACTCGGCATAATATGTACAATTGTCTGCAGTTTTTATGCTGAAAAAAAAACTACAAATAAAGTTTTTCATCGTTACTTGTTAGGTAAGTAGGTAAAAGGGTCAAAAACTAAGGTTTTAATTTTCATGTGTCAGTTACGAAAATATGTTATTCTCCACAATTATCCACAATGGGGTCTGATAGACCCTCATGGTATCAAATGAAAAAAGAGATGTGTGGTACCCGCCAGAGAGTAATATGGTTTGATTAGTTTTGGTGTAACAGTTCCCGGAGACGGTTGTAGCGGAAAACCGCCTATCGCAGCTTCACATAAACCACTCTATAGCGGCTGCATCACTCTTCAACACTCCAACTTCTCATGATAAAATAAATATGAAACCAGGCTACATCATGCTCGTTCTATATATACGGTGTACATACTGTACCTATACGGTATTTCCATCACCCACTCCTTCAATCATTTAAATCTCTGATTTTAATACACCTCTCAATGCTGAATTCAGAAACGCAATGCACAAAAAATCAAGAATAGGGGGACCCAAAATGCAAAACTTTGAAAATATTACACGCTCATGTGTTATTCGAGTATTCTCATAGTAAAACAGAATTACATTGAAATTTTGGGTAAATTAAGTAATATTTAGGGGATCCGACAGTGAACACTGTGATATGACTCGAAATTTAGAATTTTTAAATTTTTAGATTTTTCTCTGAAATTTTTATAAACGTGGCAACAAGAGCGGCTAGTAATCTTTGGGTGATCGAATAGGCTCCAATGAAGGAAATCACCGCAGCCCAGCTACTATCGAAGGAGCAGGTCTTCCATTACTACAATCACCACTATCACCATCGGGAGATGGGGAAGACGGCAAGCAAGAGCAGGAAGGTGGTGTTGAAAGAGGTTCTCCGTTTCTAGTCGCGCGTTGAGATTCCGACAGCTACAGTAACACACAACAGCACAGAGCTGTCAAAGCTGTTAAAAGTGTATAATGAGTTACGAAAAACCAGAATAAAAACAGACCGAAACATCGTATGAATGAGATTTTCAAGAGAGACCTACCAGAAATCTCCGACCTTGTACACTCCTCTCTCCAAGAGGGGTGAAGTGAAGGACGCAGACAAGGATTTCCTACAAAGCCAGAGAGCAGACACAGGGAAATGATCTATGACTTAAATTGACCTCGTGACAGTGAAGAAAACAGTGAAGAAGATCGAGTGACAGCGACATTGTCATACTAACTGAAAGGGAGAAAACCCCGAGCCAAAGCAGTGGTATCAGTAGCAACAGTTTTGTATAGACGACCTTATCAATGGTTCATAGAACCCGTACCCTGAGAAAAAAACTCAAACAGTCGCCACCGATTTCATTGAAGGATCTTGACAATTTCAACTTGGGATCGAGAGAAGTTATCAGTGCGGCAAGCAACGTCAACGTTCGTAGCTACCGTTCAAGTTCTTGGAATCGACATTGGGAGTATGGCGGCCTCGAAGAGCACGGTCTATTGATTGAGTACGAATTGCAGAGAGGGAGCAAGCCGACGAGAAGATCGCGAAGCTCTGGAACCAGGAGATACCCAAGAGGTTGGTCTCGCATTGGGACGGAAAACTCCCTGTCCTCTAGCTATATGGACGACCGCATTGTCATCCTCACAGAAGAAGATAACGCTGAGTTTCTTCTCGGAGTTTCAACAAGCTCGGATTTGATTGGCAGAAGCGAAGCTGCAGTGGTCTAGAAAGAAGTGGACGAAGCAGATATCAGGGACAAGAATATCGGCTTCTGCTTCGGCTTCGTGCTATCACCACGGCTTGCATTCACATTGAGCAAGAACTCGGACAAAGCTTGATTTGGTTGGCCCACCGACATCATGTCTACGAAGTGATCCTCGAGGATGTCTTCGAAGCCAGTCACGGCTCTTCCTCTGGCTTTAACATTGGAATCTTCATACGACTCCGTGGTCGATAGCCATTCGTGGATTCCTCGCAGAGAGAATAAAATAAAATATGGCAACAGGAACGAGCTGATTGGTTCATTCTTGGCTTGATACCGAAGCCCCATGCCGTCTAACGCAAAGGTATCAATCATGCACATGCGAATCTCAATTAAACATAAATATTTCAGCCACATACACACACACCTTAATTACTGAAAGCATTTCAGTCACGCAAGCACACCGTAATCTTACACAGGCCCAATGAATAAGAAGGATATCGAATTAGTACTTCACAGAACTGGCGGTTCCTTACTCAATATTCGTCGAGACGATATTTGAATGAGTTCACAGTGCCAGTAGAAGCGATATTTTCGGGTAGCTGATTCCAAGTTCTGGTCATTTTAACTGGAAAGAAGTTTTGAGCCTGGGATATCATGAAGTTTTTATTATTAGTTTTTGGCAGTTATTTCTGATTTGCACGTTACCGTTCTCTGGGGTAACATCGTTAAAGCCATTGATATATTTTAAGGTCTTGATGAGTTGTCCTCGCAGTCTTCTTTGTTCTCGGGAGACGAGCTCAAGCTGCTGAAGACATCTTTCTTAGGTGAGATTGAGCAGCGCAGGAATCATCTTCGTCGCATTATGTTGATTTTTTCCATTATGTCATATAGACAGGAGAGACGGTGGAAACATCGGAGCACTCGTAGATTTCTTCGCCACCAATGATATTGCGAGCAAGCTAGCCGACACATTGTCCTTCCCGAGAGAGGCCTTGATGTCGAAAAACCATTCCAGGAACAACCATGACCATCCCAGGGACAACTTCAACCAGTTCGTCGTTGTAAAAGTCCAGTCAAACCCCTTCACCGTCTTGGCGATCTCCTTCAACTACCTCAAGCTTTAGATTCTGAAATCCCAGCTGTCATTGATTGGTCGAAAGAAGACCGGAATGGAACGAGCGGCGCTCTTCGCTGCTCTATTGTACTGCAAGTAACGCATTAGGCCCCAATTTCAGTGAAAATTCTGTTGAATGACGTGCTTTTCTTCGTGATCAAAAATACCCTGACCAAACCGTTGACAAGGGAGCAGAAGCCAAAGACGCCACATGTGAGACGTTTTCGAGGAATACGCAGGACTGGCTTTCTTCGATTGGTGAAGAGGAGCAATATCATACGGTTAAAGCGTTAGACAAGCCTGCCTCGAAGAAAGAACTCAAGCGATTGGAGTCGAAAAAGATGACGAAGTTCAACTCCTTCTCGTCCTTCGCTACTTCGAACACACTGTTCTTTTTTCAGAAACTCGACGCGGATGAAGACTTCCTGGCAAATGACCCATCATTGTTGAAGGAAGACGACCGATTCAAGGAACCTTGGAAACTGATATTTGGAGTCCGAGCGAGCAATCAACAATGCCGCGTAGCGAGTCTCCCTAATTCAGCGCTACTTGGGGTCCACGAAGTCCATCGCACAGAAAAAGTATCTCCTCCAATTAGTCTATCAGCATAGAAATCTCGTGAAGCGGGAAAAGGACCTACGAAAGACAGCTTTTTGAAGGGTAACAATGAAAACAGTTCATTTTAGTTTTCTTTCAAGTTTCTATTCAAAAATTTGAGATATTTTGAGTATTTTCTTTGTTTTTGAAGGGTATTAGAAAATTCTTCACTTATCTCGATCCCTGAATATTCTCGCCATTTCATCTAATTTCACAATAACTCTTCTCATAAATGTGTAAACTAAAGCAAAATGCCAACAAGTAAAAAATATTTAATTTCTTCCTTCATGATATTGGGACACCCTGATCAGGATTGCAATTAATATTAGAATCGGCAACTAGTTGGTATATATAATCATCAACAATACAAAATTTAAATGCATTCTGTAAAGGTGCCTTTATCAGCATAATCAGGAGTTAGATATCAAATAAATGATGAACCCTCATGATGGTCCCACAGCTGATGGACTAATCAGTCTACGTTTGGTTGGAAGTAGTTACACAAATCTACATACCATTTCAAATCACTATTGTGCATTAGGTACAAGTAGATGTAGACAAATAGTGAACCATTCGACAACGCTCGTCTGATCTAGTACCAGCGATCATTGATCTACACAATGTAGACTTCCTGGCGATAACTCACGTAGATAGGGACTGGTTCTCGATGAGGAGGTAGTGTGGTAAGTCAACGAACTTTGTGACAATCTCTTTGTCTACCCTCGCGATGTGGCCACACCCTCCCTCCTGTGTGTCAGATTGTCCTCCACTTGTCCACTCCCGTCCGCCACACACCATCTGTACGCCAAACTCTTTGTTCGCCTGCACCACGAAGAAAAATCCCAATATGCACAAGTAATAACGGAAAATATACATTTTAAAAGGACACTAATGGCAGTACCTCCACTGGATCAATCTGAAACAGTGTGACCACTATATAATTCTAATGGCTTCGATAAATTCAAATGACAATATCCTATAAAACATTCTTAATAAATTTTACAGTAGAGCAATTGGGGAACATCCAAAAGTAACGTAACATAGTGCATATGAGAATATTGCCTATTTTCATAAACGATACATTCATCTGAATTATACTCCCACTAAAACAAGCGTTTACACACATCGCTGTAATGAAAGATTTTTCAGAAGGGAAGGGAGCTTCGTAGGTATTATTGGATGTTGATTTCGGGATAATGTTAAAAACAACGCAAACACGTATAATTTCGACACAAAGCACTAATTTCTGTCTGGTCGGTAAATCGTAAATTTTACCTATCAGTATTTTGATGTATTATTTTAATACAAATATCTAAGCATGCATTTGAATGCCAAGTCGTTTTAGGAACATACTTTTACGGATATTATGGCTTCAAGAGGCTGTATCAATTCGTCTAACAGGTCACAGATTTCGTTTGAAAAGTGTACTTTGCATCCGTCGGTGAAAGGGTTGGAGACCAGAACAAGTTATGCACACTGCATCAAGTATGTTGAAGTTGCGCGGAAGAACTCCGGATGTGGTTTGAAGATAAAGTAAAAAAATCGATTTGGGATGCTTATGATATGGAGGGAATCCCGCAACCACAGCAATGACAGCTCCTATTGTTCGTGCAATATATAAGAAGTACATCTGAAAATACAAAAAAAACATCTCATACCCAAACCTGAAATCTGCACTGCGCCCTAGCCCTTATGGTCTGGTATTCCTACACTTGTGCCTTCAGAAAAGCCAGACTATAAGTCCGTAGCTTCCGGAATCGACTCAGATGACAATTATGATGATTTATGTCAAATCAACTACTGTAGTGAGCCCTAGTTGTTTTCAGAATTAGAATTGAACGACTAACTCGAGCCTTTCCATAAATCAGCTCAGTTGCTGGGTTACAGATTTCAGGACAAGAACTTGTGGGCTCCTGGAACGGTTTTACCTTGGGTTCAAAACCGTGAAAAACACTTCGTGCTTTACTTTTGACGGCTTCGTGCCTAATATAGTGAGCTTGTGTTCTGCTTCGATGTCCACGGTTTTATGCAAATGTTTCAACTTCACCGTAGGACATAAAATTGGAGATTCATGATTATTCAAAAAGTAGTCTTAAAGCTGCCCTGTGTCACAACGCCAATAAATACGTTTTCATACTGGTGGGGCACTCCGTTCGTTTGAGAGAGGTATGAAACTTTCATTTTTATCGTAACCAAGCTTAATTACGAGGAATACGAATGGAGCATCTGTAGCAAACTAAAAGTGATCACTCTGGTCCTTGGTCATCAGCGTGTCCACACCAAGCCCCTTTGGTTCCTCTACGGATAGGATAGTCATGTTAAAGACAAGTACTGAACTCAGGTGTGGCTAAGCAGAACTGTAACAGTAGGAGATAAAAGCATGCTCTTCGAATCGTTGGTGGGCCCAAACATAGTATTTTCGCCGCCACTTCACAGCAAATTTGGCATAATGAAACAGTTCGTAAAATTAAGCGCAAACAGATGGTGATACTTTGGAGTAAGTGAGGGAACTACTTTGTTCCATTCATGTTTTGGATGTATTCTGCAAGCTTAAATGACGTTGAGGTATTAGTCATATCCTGACACAAGCTTTTCGATGCTTTCTTCAAAAAAGTTAGCCGCCAGTGGGCCCTTGACGGGCCCATACCCAACGGGCACGCAGCTTCATGTATTCAAGGTCTCGTACGATTCTGTACAAAGCAGATTGACGTTTGATGTTGACCACCTGATCAACAGGCTGAAGCACAGTACAGGAGCGAAAAACTTGCACCCTTGTCCACCTTCTTCATGGAGGTCGGTTCGCCTTCTTCAAATTTTCTAAATCACTAGTAGACCTACACGGGAAAATTCACACGATTTTTACTGAATTTTTTCGTTTGGTTGGCCAGTGAACGCGGGCTTTGCAAAGGAGTTTCCACAATGAAGGATGTGCCTTTGATATCCACAATACAATGCTTACAATACATGTATACCCTACCGAAGTTTTTCCCATCTAAATCCTTAAGAGCGTGACAGAAAGACGGACTAAGCAAGCAACAAACTGTGTATTATTATACACATGGTATTCCTTTACACTACTCTCACTCATAAAATTGTCACCGTACACTTTGTTCATTCTGTGATAGATTCAAGCAGCACTACGTCCCTCCTGCTTACAGACAACGTATTACACTGCGTAACTTTCATTTGGCAGAAGCATCAATCGTAGCGGCCATGTTCAATTGCCCGTACCGCGGCTACAACCTACGCATTGGAGCCGACAACGGCAGAGGTTAGGGCTGGCGAGTTGCACAATAGCACGACGCGTAGATCTGGCTCCCACGTAATCCGTGCTTACTCAGAAGCACGATCGAAAGTTGGAAATAATACAACCATAGCACAACAGCAGGCTTGGCTTCTTCAAGTGTTGTTGTGGGCGTATTTCACAGCAGAAATACGCTTAGGGAACGCTACATTTGAGTCAGCCGAAATCGGATAGAAGCAAGATACTTTAGTTTGTAGTTTTCAGAAAATCCAATAGAATATCAATCCGCAATGTTTTTTCTCTTGTTTCCTCATACAACAGGACTACTGAAAGAAAAACATCCTTTAAAATGGAATAATGCAAAAAATGCCTCGTAAACAATAGCAGCGTAGGTAATCTCTAGAACTGACCGTGAGCTCAATGAGGGACCTGGCCAGGAGCTCGTGGTCCAGTTGAGCAGCAGAGCGCAGGCGATAACAGGAAGAGGGAGACACCTGCTCTTGGTGAACTGCAGAACACTTCTTGCACTGCCATCTACAACGACAACCCGGCGAACAGTTACTTAAATATTATCACCAAATAGTATACAATTCATTTCTCTCCATCTCGAGTGCTATCGCAGTAGTAACTACTCAAAAACTTCAATTGTTTTTAAAATTGGTAAAAAACGTTGCTTAAGTAGTGAGGCTGCCAAACTGGTACATCCTAATTAGAGTTTCGTGCTATTATAACCAAGTAAATCATTTCTCTCCATCTTTTTTTGAAATTCATACATACTAGAAGATGATCAGCATAAAACAAACAATTTCATTCATTTCCATTGTAGTTACAAGCCACCACGGAAGATTGTATAAGTGCAAAAATACATTGCCTGTTAATTCAAAACGGTCTACTTCATTTCGCACTGACTTCACAATTTTGGAAGTAGTGATGGCAAACAGAGCAGCGATGGTGGGCGCCAGGTCAGTCTCAGCAACCAGCCAATCTATTGTGGACTCCAGAAACTTAATGACGGAGCACTGGTCCTCCTTGACAGCGAGGGCTGTAACACGCTCCAAGACACCACCTTCCTCGCATGCTACAGTCCTGTGTACCACAGCCAGGGTCAGATAAGCGTAGCAGTTCAGTGGAAACTTCAGGGTCAATTATGTGTAGCTCATCACTCTGGTTCATATACATTTCCCAATTGCTATGTTAGAGCCTGAGGAAGGTCAACATAATTTATGAGACTAAAGAGCATTATTTGAAAAATCATAATGAATCGAGCAACTCTTACGTATTTAACACAGTAAAATAACAAACAGGAAGTTTACATTATACTGATTCGATTATTTGTTCTCACTTTGAAAGATAAAGAAAAAAGAGCGCGATGACATCCAGCAATACTTGTGGTTTGTACCGCTACAAAGGAGCAAATTACAAGCTGAAGCTTGCAGCTCTTCTTACATCAGTAGTGAAGTACTTGAGACGACAGCTCAGTTAAATGCTCAGCTCATTGTTTTCATGCCTCAAACTTTCAATTACCGTAAAACATGGATATTTTCACAAAGCACACTAAACGTAACCGTGCGGATTAGGGACTGGTATGCCTCAAGGTCATTAGAGGGCACGTGTCTACTCACTTGCTGCTGTATTCTCTAATTTTTTCTGCATCTCTGGCAAGAAGCTCCTGCCATTGTAAAAGTCAACAGTACTGAAAATGGCTTGAACAATTCAGGATACTGGTCATTAAAGTAACTTAAAATTCATACTAAGACAGAGACTCGCTTGCAGTGATTAAGACAGGAATGGTGAGACAAGGATTTATATTAACAAGTTTCCTGCCCTCTTCTGCTGCAATGTGACCCACCGGTGCATGCATCACTCATAGAAAAATGTAAATATTCATGTTTTGAAAATATAAGTGCACACATCATAAGTGTACGGTAAATAATAAACAGAAAGGTAAATTATAGACAGAATTGAGAGAAACCTCAGTTTACTAAAGACTTGGTGAATGGAATTCCTTTATTGTGTGAAAGTGAAGTTAAGGCTATTGCATGTCGGCACGCACGCATTGCTTCGCATTTGACGGCGGTCGCAGGGAATATGTTAATGAAAAAAATTACACTGGAACCCTGAAATTTCCTAGAACTTGAAATGATCCACTGAATGTAGCAGAAAACAGAATAGGATAACTAATTCAATAATAACTTCTTAATGAGAACTAATGGCCCGAAGAATAGGAGAAATAAATGTAGTATTTCAAAGAAGATACCATATAATTCTGTTATACACGCATCCTCACTTTGTCAAACACCTTACTTGGAGCTACTCAAACTTTTCAGGACTCTCCTTATGCATAAAAATATAAGAAACGTGCAGTTCTTCTCTCACTGTAATTTATTGTCTTTATCGTACTGTACTAGAATCCAGTGGGGGCATTACTTGCAACAAATACAATTGAAGGGTGGACAGCACTAGTGCTGTCCACCCTTCATATAGTAAACTACTGGATCGTAATCGCCTCTGTCAGCGCTGTGTTAGCGACAGCACGGGAGTGGACTACTTGCATTTTTTCCCATGGAAAATATATTATATTTACCATGGGAAAAAATGCAAGTAGTCCACTAGTGCTGTCCACCCTTCAATTCGTACGTAACGTTGAAGTTGCTTCCAGATCTGTTCCAGCTGCTACGATTAAAACATTGACAGATTTAAGCAACAATTGTCTTCGAGGTCTTATCAATTAATGAATTTTAATTAAACAATAAGATTCATAATCGATTATTATTTACCCAATGTTATGTCTTACATTAACATCCATTGTTTCATTACTTAAATGTAGTTTTAACTTTTATTTGAACACTGATTAATACTCAAATGCATATTTTCTGTTCATTTCAATGGTAAAAAATGAAAAAAGAGGTAGACTCACTTGAAAGCATAGGTCTCCATCTCCGCAAAGAGTATCTGCAACAAGTGCGCCAGGGAGTTCAGTGATGTGTCGAAACTGATCTCGTCCAGGCTATTGATGGCATTTCTGGAGTTGTCAAAAAAAGGTTAAAGTGAGAATTTAATGAAGACCGTTAAGAAGAAAAGCAAACCAAACAAAGACGGAAGCTTGTCCCAAAAGTCATATCTTTAAAAAGTCCTGTTTGAATGCGAGAATGTTGTTATATACTTTTCTAGTTATCATATCACACAATACTATAAATCATCAACGATTTTGATAAATCACTTAAGGAAAATATTGATATCCTACAACAACAATTCATACAAAACTGTTTTTGAAAATTTACGAGACCATGCGAGAGCCTCTTATGTAAACAATATGTTAATACAGTGCCAGAAAATCGTCAAGGATCTCGTTCACAATTTTCTTAAGCTAACTTTCCTTAAGTAATGAAATTTACACAAGCATTTTCCCTGGCTGTAGAGCGCGCCATGGCTGTGGAGCGCGCCATGGCTGTGGAGCGCGCCATGGCTGTGGAGCGCGCCATGGCTGTAGAGCGCGCCATGGCTGTAGAGCGCGCCATGGCTGTGGAGCGCGCCATGGCTGTGGAGCGCGCCATGGCTGTAGAGCGCGCCATGGCTGTAGAGCGCGCCATGGCTGTAGAGCGCGCCATGGCTGTAGAGCGCCCCATGGCTGTAGAGCGCCCCATGGCTGTAGAGCGCGCCATGGCTGTAGAGCGTGCCATGGCTGTAGAGCGTGCCATGGCTGTAGAGCGCGCCATGGCTGTTACCGTGCACCAAACTATCACGAATGTGAAATACGAAAATTTAGTTTTCGTACAAGCGGGGGACTGCTGGGAACACACAGCAGCCAGCTGATACAGCTGCTGAGGACGTATATCAATCAATACTGCCATCTAAAAACAAAATTTTCAACGCTAGGTTGTAACTAGCTTCAGGATGAGGCAATTCGACTCATCCAAATTGCGCACTAAAAACTTTACGAGGGTAGGTTAAATCACTGTAATTTTTATGATCAACAATTAAAAAAATGTATAGAAAATAACAACAGCTGAAAAATTTGCTCACAATTTGTTAGCTTCGTTCTTTCATTTGTCAAAACATTTTCAACTTAATCAAGATTTACGTATATTTTTGTACGTATGAAATAAAAATTGCAGGCATTTTTATAGTTTATAATTCTATATTTAAAAGTAATATACACAAGAAAGTGCTTAGCATAATATTTAGCATAAGAAAATTATTTCCTGCTTTACTATTCAATCAAATTCATTTGCATTCTCAGGGTGTCTAAAATAACAACAAAAACCAAGGGCACAAGAAGCGGCTTAAAATCCGTCTCTTCTAGTTATTCTGTGGAATTTTAAAATTGTGTTTAAACTAAATTTACTGTTCCATGCAAACAATTACATTTAAATTCTCGCTAGGACATGCAGAAGTAAGTAGATTTCTTCATTAACGTGACAAAATCATTTACGATTCAATAATTGTACTAATTCTAGGATCAAGAGGAGAGCCAAATGGGACGGCAAATTACCAAGGAGGAACCTAATTTTGCAACTGCAGACCTCACCAATGTACTACGTCACTTCACTGAGCCAGAAGACAATGTGGAGTCAGTCACATGTATGAAGGCTAACTTACAGAAATTAGATCCTCGGTCTTCCTTATCAAAAACGAGAACTTCACACCCGTGTATACATATACTTGTGTTGACACACGTGGTTGTGCTTCAATGTGACCTGTCCCACACTCGTACCTCACCTGAACCTCCGCAAGTGAAAGAGTAGCACAAGTGCAGGGGTGGACACAGCTGTAGCAGGACTGCAGCTCTGCAGCCCTACGGGGAAGTTGGGAGTAGGGCGAGGCTGCTGGGTTAGGGGTAATTTTGACTCATTGCTCCCCTTTATTGCAGTGCCTATTTTGTAGCCAGTCAGGCAGAAGGGGTTCAGAGGACATCTTTTGCTGTATATGGAAAAAATAATAAGTATTCAGTAGAGGCATTGTCCGTTCTCATATGTAACTTTAATTATTATCTGTTTATTTAAACCATCATTCCACAGTCTACCATACATGACACAGTTTATTAAAATAAGCTTTACCCAACATACAAAAAAATGGCACAGTAATGAGCTAAAAAATCCGCGAACTACATTGAATCAATTAAGTTATATGAATTCGTGTGTGGAAATAGAGAAGTTCTCATCTAAAATATTGGATTGTCCGGAAAGTTCGTGCAGATTTTTAAGGGAAAGAAAAGAGTCAATAGATATTTGTTATTACATTTTTAATCAACCAAATATGAACCATTTTGTTGCACAATACGTCTCCATCTATCCTCTAAGTTAAAAATACCTTCTTCCCAGAATTTAGGGGTTTTTATGGCAAAGAATTCATCAAGGTATCGTTTTATGTCATCCAAAGAATTGAAATTTTTACCATTAAGACTATTGTGCAAGGACCTGAATAGTTGGAAATCTGAAGGGGCAATATCTGGTGAATATGAAGGGTGAGGTAACTCATCCCAGCTGAATTGCAGCAATTTTTGTCTGGTTCGCAAAGAAGCGTGTGGTCTTGCATTAACATGTTGAAACACAACACCTTTCCTGTTGGCCAATTTTGGACGTTTTTCTTGAATTGCTGCTTTTAACTCATCCAGTTGTGAGCAGCATTTTTCAGAATTAATTGTTTGGTTACCTGGGAGAAGCTCATAGTACAGAATTCACTTCCAATCCGACCAGACACAAAGCATAACTTTTTTAGGTTGAAGATCCGCTTTTGGGATGGCTAAGGGTGGCTCATGTCGCTTACTCCATGATCGCTTTCTCTGAACATTTCGGTAGATAATCCATTTCTCATCCCCGGTCACAATTTGCTTTAAAAAAGGCACAGTTTCATTCCGTTTATTAAGCAGATCAGAGATGGAAATGCGATCCAAAAGATTCCTCTCACTCAACTCATGTGGCACCAAAACATCGTAGCGATTTGTGAACCCAAGCTTGACCAGGTGCTCATGAACGGCGGATTTTGATAGGTTGAGGCTTTCTGCCAATCCTCGGGTTGTGGAATGTGAGTTATTCTCAATTAATGACTTGATTTGGTTGTCATCTGTGGAGGATGGTCTGCTTGATTGTTCTTTATCAATAAGGCTACAATCGCCAGCTCGAAACTTCGCGAATCACTTCCGTACATACAGTTCTTTCGGATACAGAATCATAACCGTAAACTGCGCATATTTCTTTGGTTGCTTGTGAGGCATTTTTCCCTTTATGAAAAAAGAAAAGCATTAAGTGCCGAAAATGAATATTTTTATTTTCCATTTGAAAGGGTTACAGAATTAACACAAGTTATAGGATCGTAAACCTTCTTCCATGAAAAGATAGTTTAAACTGTTCTCTAAATGGAAGTGTAATCAAATCCTATTCTCTGGACTAAAACATGTTCGAAAATAAGTCGAAAGATGAACTACTAAAAATCGGCACGAACTGGACAACCTGATAGAATAATTCATGTCTGTTCAGCAACGTACATTTCCCAACCTTAGCTATGACAGAAGCACCCCAAACTACCAAAATGTTTGATTGTATGCCGACAACTAAAACAAAAAAGAACTAACAATAATTTCTACCAAGCATCAATAGAAGGAGCAGTATATTATTTAGGTTTTTTTAATAGTCTCTAGCCCAAAATGTTGGCTAGGAGTTTTTAGTACTCCAGCAGCTTTATAAGTAGCTAAAACCATTTCATGTTTGATGAATTTCAGTTTCTGTTCAGCTTTTCTTCAAAATTAGTGTACAAAATAAATTTTTAACAACCTATAAGAGTAACAAGATTTTAGATTTGTTTCTGTTGTCATAAAGTAATGTTTTCAGACGAACAAATAAAAACTACCATTTGAAATGTCTAGAGAAGCAATAAAAAGCGTCTCAAAAGTACATTTCGATACCATTTTGAGTTGAAGAAGTACAAATACCACTATATAATAATACACAGTTTGTTGCTTGCTTGGTCCGCATCTCTGTGACGCTTTTAAGGATTTAGATAGGAGAAAATTCAGTAGGGTATACATGTATTATAAGCATTGTATTGTGGATACCAAGGGCCTATCCTCCAATGTGGAAACACCTTCACAAAGCTCGTGTCCACTGACAAATTATACGAAAAAAATTAGTAAAAACATGTGAATGTTCACGTGTAGATCAACTAGTAGATACATAAGTAGTAAACTGAAACTTGAAACCTTTTTTATTCAAGGTTTTCGCCGAAATCATCCGAGACAAATCTATCAAGTATCAATCTGAAGAGCAAGATAGACACATACATATAGGTTCAAGATAGAAAATAGAATGGAAATCTTAAAATCATCGATTAAGTAAGCATTTGCCAATGATCATAATCATTCCACAAGCACTGCAATGCATTAAAAACCAGTACCATACAATCGCTCAGGATTCCACCCACACACATCAACATAGCTCAAGGATCAACGTATCACAGCTAAAGGAGAAAATTAATACACACACAATGCACAGAGAATGTCGCCAAGCTAAAGTAAAAAAAAGCAGCCAACTGGAAATTGCAGTTCCACGGAAACAATAAAATAAATTACGCACATGAATAATGCTATAGGATAAATGTAAGCCTGTTTATTGCAAAGTAATAGCTACAGCTAAGAGTAAGCAATTTAATGGCACTTCAGTACTCACACACAAGGAAGGAAGAGAGGCAGTCTGTGTAAAGCATAAGCTCTGAGCAGTACAGCCTCGCTGATATCTGCAGTACAGGGATAGCTCTCAGAGAGCTCTCCCTTGCTCAGCTCTTCCAGAGGTTGCTGCATCTGGTTATGAACATTCTCAGTTCTCTCAATTCCTTCATGGTCATTTTTATTATAAATGTCTTGCGTCGCTTTATTTTGAGTAGTACTGTTGAGAGTTGAATTGTCAGCTGATGGTGCTTCAATTTTTCTGTCACTGCATTCAGCGGAGGTATTTTGAGAGAGCTTTGATCGTAAATGTGTCAACGCCCATTTCCAGCATTCAACTCTGTAGCCATAGCGTGTATAGGCAAGCTCAGCATTCAATCTGAAAAACCATGCAACATCAGTCATAAGAGCTTATGATTTCACTCCATGAATTAATTAACAAAGAATGCAGTAATGTCACCATTAAATACAACTAAAGTGCAATAGAAATAAAGGTTGCATGCATAACATGAGGGAAAAGTCCCAAAAGAAGGATTTTGCATGGTGGTTTTATGTACTAACTTATTGAAATGGAAATGAAGTCAAATGAAAATTTATGTTTTGTAATGATTTTGTTATCAATGATCAAGTAAGATACTTTTTATTATCGAACCAGATAGGTCTCCAGGAAATTCTACAGTTTAGATTCGACTTATTTGAAATTATTATAAAAATGAATGTATTAAAGATTCACGACGAACTATTATATTTTGAATGAAAATTTTTCATAAATATACTCAGAACTTCCATTCTGTATCTTATCTTCCAAAAACATGGGCTGGAAAATACCTGTGGCAATTCTACGGTTTAAAAGTGATACAAATAAAGATCATTGAAATAAAATACATTTTTCAGTTTTATCCCTAGTACTATCAGAACCTGCACATTGTTCATAAATACATGGGCTGCAAAAGCATTTGGTACACCATTTTTTTTTCTCAAAAATAATGGTTAGTTTCAAATGAAATTTTGTACGTACATTCTAACAAACACTATCACTCAATACACCAAAGAAAATTGAAAAACATTGTTCCCAAAAAATTTGTTTAACAAAATTATGAAATCAACCCATGCAAAAGTATTTGGTACGTTGATTTAGTATTTAGTTGCATAGCCTTTATTTTCCAATAACAGCCTTTACTGTTCTTCAGTAAACTTTAACAAGCTTTTTGTATGAAATTGATTGAATTTTCACCATTCTTCTTCACATATGTTTTTCAGTTCTTCGATGTTTTTAGGATTTCTTGCATGCACCTGAAACTTCAATTGTTTCCATAGATTTTCTATAGGATTCAGATTTGGAGACTGACTAGGCCATTCCAAGACATCAATGTTGTTATTCCTGAACCATTTTTGTGTTTTGTGTCATTATCCTGCTGAAATATGAAATTACGGCCATGTTGAAATGATTCCGCACTTTTCAAAAGATACTTTGACTATATAATTTGATAAATTCATTGTTCCTTCAATTATTTTAATTTCTCAGACCTCATTATACGAAAAACAATCCCAATTCATGACACTTTCACCACCATATTTAACCATAGGTATAGTGTTCTGTGGCTTGTGTTCCGTACCTCGTTTCCTGCATACACGAGTACGCATGTTCCTTCCAAATAAGATCTATTTTTATTTCATTTGCCCAGATTACTTTTTTCCAGAAGTCCTCTGATGCATTTTCATACCTTTTTACAAATTTAATTTGATTTTTCATATGTACGCGTTTCAATGACGGAGTCTTTCTTGTTGACCTCGAATTAACTTCTGTACGGCGTAGTGATCTCTTAATTGTATCCTTACCTAATTCAATTCCAACGTTCTTAAGGTCATTTTGAATTACGCCAGGAGTCAAAATGGAGTTTTTCAAAACACTTCGAGCTATAGATGGTGAAGCAGTGTCGGTCAGTTTGTATGGTCAACCACCTTGTTGAATGTTCGCTTTAGTTTCACAACTTTTCCACTTTCTAACAATGGCTCCAACGATGCTTAGAACCAAGTTAAGATCTTGAGCGATCCTACGGTATTCCATGCCTTTTTTGTGGCACTCAACGATCATTTTTCGGACATCAAATGACAATTCTTTAGTTTCCATCATTTTTTAAATTTTAGCACTGCTCACACTATCACGACAGTCAACAATGCAGGGACAACAATCGTACTTTGCTGTGATTGATTAAAGTATAAATTCATATCAATTTGGAAGAACATGGACGATAAATTTTCGCTTAATCATGATAGCTGTATGTTGTACCAAATACTTTCACATGAGTTGATTCCATGATATTGTTAATAAATTGTTTGGGAACGATTTTTTCTCAATTTCTTTCTGTATATTGATTGATAATGTTTTTTAGGATGTACATACAAAATTTCATTTGAAACCAACCATTATTTCTTGAGAAAAATAAAAAACATAATGTACCAAATACTTTTGCACCCCAATGTATTTACAGAACTTCCATTCAGTTTCTTATCTACCATCTAGCATGGCTGTGTATGAGAAGACGGCCAATTACGCAAAAACATGGCGTATTTTATAGTAATCCAGCACCTTTGGTATCCAAAATACAATGCTTATAATTCAACTATCTACATAAATAATAAACAGTGTATCTCCATCTCTCTCTGCGTGTGTCCGTTTCATTACTTCCTATCCATTACTAAAGAAAAATTATTGAACTGAAATCAGAACGGGTATGCCTGTATTATAAGCGTGGTATTATGGATACCAAAGGAGCCGGATCACCATAAAATACTCAATTTTTCTGTTATTGGCTTTTACATATTTCGTGCACGGTCATCTATCGGTAGATACGATACAAAATGGAAGTTCTGTATATATTGATGAAAAATATTCACGGGTAAAACTGAAAAATATACTTTAATAGTAAACCCACACGTGAAAATTTACGTGTTTTTACTGAATGTTTTCGTTTGATTTGCCAGCGAACGCGGGCTTCGCGAAGGAGATTCCATATTAAAGGAGGTGCCTTTGGTGTCCACAATACAATGCTTACAATACATGTATATATGTTCCCGATCGAATTTCCTCGTATCTAAATCCTTAAAAGCGTGACAGAGAGACGGACCAAGGAAGCAAACAAACAAACAATAACCTGTGTATTATTATACAGGGTTTCCACAAAAAATGTATCCACTGACCGATGTATATATATGTATATATATATGATACCGGAACCATATAACAGTTTAATTCTGATTTTTTCTTTTAGCTTTTATGCTTTAAAATGCAGCTTAATATAGATCAGTGAGAAATAAATCAGAATTAAACTGTTGTATGGTTCCGGTATCATATATACATGGGTCAGTGGATACATATTTTGTGGACATCCTGTATGGTGAAATTTCATAGATCCTTAATTTTACCACTTTTAAACCAAGGAATTTCAACGGGTGTTATCTGGGCCATGTAATCGGTAAATAAGAGGCAGAAAGGAAGTGTTCAATGAAATTAATAAAAAGTATTCATTTAAAACACAATAATTCGTTGTAAATCTTTAATACATTCATCTTTAAAATAATTTAAAATTAGTCAAATCTAAATTGTGGAATTTCCACAGGAACTATCTAGTCTAGTATAATACACAGTTTGTTACTTTCTTGCTCGGTCCGTCTTTCTGTCACGCTCTTAAGGATTTAGATAGGAGAAAATTCGGCAGAGTAAGCATTGTATTGTGGATACCAAAGCTACATCCTACAATGTGGAAACTCTTTCGCAAAGTCCGCGTCCACTGGCAAATAAAAAGAAAAAAATCAGTGAAAAAACACGTGAATTTTTACGTGTGGGTCTACTAGTACATTTATACCCGTTCTGATTTCAGTTCAGTAATAGATAAAAAGTAATAGAACGGATGCACACAGCGAGAGAGAAAAGAGATACAGAAAAAGAGAGAAAAAGTGAAAAAAGAAAGAGAAGAGCGAAACAAACAACTGAAAACAAATAGTTTGGCAATTTTAGTGGTTATAAAAGAGAGTCTAGTAGTGTAAATAGAATTTTTGGCACATCAATACAGAATGCAAGAACGTAATTGTGAAATTAGCGCATTTGCTTACGCATCATCTAAACAGACATTAGGCTAAAAAATTTAAATGTAACAAAAATTTACACAACCTTGTAAAACAGATAATAAAAACCATGACCAACAATTTAATAGTATAGAACTGAACACAATAAAAAATTAAACTTTTCTCCAACTTTTTAGAAAAGAATTAAAGTTTACTCACTGGACACCATCATCATCTCCAGAGCAAGACTGGTCAGAGTTATCACTCGTACTGGTGAGCGGAGGTCCGTCCAGCGTGGAGCGTTTGCGGGCTTGGTACAGAGTTGAAATGAGCCCTGCTTCCTTAACAGTATCTATCTGCCATCTGGAAGGCAACACTTGTATCAAAAACATGAAAATCTATCGTGCGAAGAAATTTTAGATGTGGAAGACGAAAACAAAAGAAAACTTTTACCATGCAGTCAATACAAATACTTTGTCAAAGAAATGCAGAAAATTACCACAACCAAAGTATCAAAAAGTCACCTTTAGATTTAACAACTACAACACATCACTTGATTCTGTACATATGACAACAAAAATAGCGCTAAGCTCTCTATCAAACACCCATAAATTAATATTTTCATGACAATGGTTATTTTAAAAGTACAGTGTTCCCTCGCTACTTCGCGTTTCGTTTATTGCAGACTCGCAATTTCGCAGGTTTTCAAAAAATATTAATGTAAAGTACTTATCGCATTATTTTCGCTGTTTTGCAGTTTTTTCCGGTACTCGTTCTGCCCATACATGGTACGTGTTGTACAGTAATGTATATGTATGACGAATTTCCCGTTAAAAAACACAATATGTATAAAAATATATCAAAAATAATAATTTTAACACTATAAGAATATTATAAATCATAAAAATTACGATTTACAGTAAATAGCATGTTTACTCGGCGGATGAATACACCAAAAACGAACAGTAGGATTTGTGCAGCGGCCGCTTGAGACGCCACTTGCCGACGTAAGATGGTAAACAATACACGATTGGTTGACTGATGGAGAGCGAAAAAACAGAGAATGCTGCTCTGTATCCCATTCGCTGATTGGCCCATTCATCATTGTATCTTGTTTCAGAATAGAATAGAATAGAATGAGGCTATAGGAACGAACCTTATGGCCCATTCTTGGGTCGGATAATTACTTCGATAATTATTCGGTTCTTTACCCAAGTCCCATGCCGTATTTCTAGCCGCGTCAACCATGTCGGCAGCGGGATTGGAACCCGAGTCTTCCCGCTCGCAAGGAGATTCGCTCACTAGTCGACCAAGCTGGTGATCGTTTTCTTTCGTTTCGTTCGAGCGAAGCTTCCCCTTACCGCCCTTCCATTTCACGTTAGCATCGAACTATCGTGTTTGCGTAGTTATAAAAGGATATCATATTGTTATTTTGTCAGTAATATTAAAATATATCGTCCTTACATCGCGGATCATCCCTTATAGCGGGCGGCCCAGGAACGTAACACCCGCGATATCAGTGAGGGAACACTGTACAAGTCTCTTATTATGACATCATAAATGGAATGAATAGGTACAAAAATGGTTGAAGAGCCAATTTCTTTTTGATCATGCAAGGTGAAATCTATCAAAGATTTTAATAAATAATGTACGGTAATTTCCCTGTGTAAGTGATCTAGCAGAGGAAAAATGTGACTCTCTATCAATTTTTAAATTAGTTTACTCTACTTAGATGGTGCAGCATTGAGATGAGTGGACTAGCCATTAGAGCACAGAGTCAAACGAATACCACCTTAGGGGCTTCTACTGTGCGCAGTTATTATGAGTGCACACAAAAAAAAACTATGGCTCTTCAACAGAATATTCAGAGCAGTGAGTTAAGAATCAATTTATGACACAAGCACATGACGAATGATATCACTAAAATATAAACTTTTTTCTGAACCCTTGAAAATTGTATTGGCAACATGAAAGTAAACAATAAGAGTGTTAGACATAATTGAGGTCATATATCAGTAAATGAAACGGAAAAATACGAGTAAGTGCTTTATCTAAACAATATTAGATTCCCATTGGGAAAAAACTAAGATTTCACTAAATTAAAGTATACTGTGAGAAGAAAACAAATAAGAATTTGCACACTATAAACTTACTTTTGCTTTTCTTCTTTAATAATGACACTGTAAGGGGTTTCTTCATTCATGCTCCGTTTCTTACAGGCAGATTCAAACATGAGCTTCACTAGCACAGTCTGGTCTTCAGAGTGTGAGTGACAGGAGGTGATTTCAAACGATCCCTTCATCATTCCTTTTTTAGTATGAGGAAATTTTTTTCTTTTAAAGTTAGCAGTGGCCTTGCAACCATTGCGAGCACATGAAAAATACAAGGTACTACCCCGCTTTCTTTTAACCCTGTAGAGATAACCTGTGTTGTCTGCAGGATAGAATAAATTGCTTCCCATACGATTGCCCTCACACGCTTTCATCTCCACCAACCGAGGAGGATGGCGACTGCCATCAGACAAACTACTGACAGGTATCATTTTTGTTTATAACACCATATCTGTCAAAACTTTCTGAAAAGCAATGAAAATTAGTCATTTGTGTTTTAATCTAAAGTCAGATAAATTGGTTTTATGGTTGCTAGAAAATAACAAATAATATACTGAAAGTATGAATTTTGAACGATAGTTAATTTCACTATGAATGTACCACTGTATGATTCTTCATACTTTGAGCTGGCACTCAGCCAAAAATTGTGTTCTTACATTGAATGAGATGCACTGATCACTTACTCTCAGTTCACATGTTTATCTTGCTGAGGAAGCAGCTCTGAAATATGATGTAGCCCATTTCTTGTATTTCTTGCACTTCCTGCTATCACTTCTGGCAATGGTTTCTGAAATCTGCATTTAGTGGGAAGTAGAATAGCGATAAGAAGACCAAAGCTTCTCGGTGTAGATATTCGTATGATTGCTATAATGTTTTAAAAATTGTTATTTTATTACATAAGATTGTACTTTGTTATTTAAAATGTGAAAAATATGCTGGGGCACATTAATTGTAATTAAATTAACTTGCATCCACAAAATTATTTTGTAGAAAAAGTTCCATCTTGGGATAAATTGAACAAGCAGTGAAAGGCTCTCTGTATTGAATTTTCAAGAACCTTGATGATATGAAGTTACAAAAATCTTAAATTGAATTTTCCATAGTAAGCACATCAATATTAATTATCCTAAACTTTCCATGAAAATTTTTCAAAAGATAAGTACAAACATAGTGATTTTCATCAAAATTTGCAATACTTTCAAAAAAATTTTCATGGGTTACATTATTAGGAATTACACTCAAACCTTAATGGTGGATGTACTTTCAAGTAAGACCACATGACTTTAACTTTCACTTTAAGCATTTTAGTTTGATGTTGATGTATACAACTAATTAGTGAAGGGAAATCAACATTTCCTTGAACTGATGAACATAGTTGTCAAAACTTTTATCCAGAGAGCCAGTGAACAATCAGTTGTATATTCAATTGGGCATTGAATAGACAATGATCTAAATGCCCAAGTTTAGATTTAAAGTTCGAACTAAAAAGTAAGATTGTATCTCTACAAGTGCAACATATGCTCAGTCATGGATCACAACAGATATAAAATTTTCCAAACTAAAGTGAGGTATATAGTGCACTTTTGTTAAAATATAGTTTAACTGAACAGTTCTTGTGGAAATTCCACAGTATAGATTTGACTAATTTGAAATTATTACATAGACCAGTGATTATCAAACACGGTGCCGCGGCACACTAGTGTGCCGCGAAACAAGTAGACGTCACAAAAATCTACGTATACCTTTCATAAAGTTTAAAACTAATTTCCTCCCAAATCTCGAAAAATTTAAATTATTATTCAAATGTTAAATTTTAGTGAGTTAAAAGTTAAGGTTAAGCACCGCAAGCTGTGCCACTAACACTAAATTGTACCGTAGTTATTGCAAAACATTGTTGATCTCAGTATGGCACTTTATCATAATTATATGAAACGCATTCAATTATAACCTTTATCCCGGGAACAAATAGAGAACTACGTTTACTTCAATGTACGAGCTTTTTGATCATGTCATGTCAATAATTTTCGTTTAACTTTGATTAAATTCAGATTACATGCTTGGTATCATTTTACCTTCGCTATCGAGGGGAATTAGACGATAAATCAAGTCAACAAAGTGCTTTTATCTGCATATAAGCCATATATTATGAATATCGTGAGTTCAAAATTTTTTCAATGTTTCTTATATCATATTTTAATGCTGAACGAAACAATTTGAGAACTAGCACAGCGGCGTGAGTGCCACCACTTGTCCTGCCACCTAATTAGTTGATCACTGCCTGTTATAGAATACGTGAGTGACAGTGTGTGTTAACAGTTTCATGATATAACTAACTCCCCCTCTTAATAACAATGGAAAAGTCCTTCAAAAGTAAAGAACTAAGTGACGATTGTGAGTCCACTAACAGCAAGAAAATGGCAAAACCCCTCACAAATAACAAAACCCTTAAATGCGAAAAAGCTAAAGTTCACCACGACGGAAGATACATGAATGAATATTTGCAGTAAGGATTTTCTTGGACAGGATCAGTTGAGCAGCGAAGCCCATTATGTGTTGTTTGTGGTGATACGTTGTCCAATGAATCGATGGTGCCAAGTAAATTAGAAAGACATTTCACTACTAAACATTCCTCTCTCAAAAATAAAGATGTTAGCTATTTTCAAAGATTGTTAGGTCAGCAAACAGAGCAACAAAACCTTTTCCAAAAAACTTTGAACGTATTAGAAGGAGCTCAACTTGCTTCCATCGAAGTGGCAGAACTGATAGCAGTGAAATCTAAACCTCATACTCTTGCTGAGTCAGTTATTTTGCCCGCTTGTAGGAAGATGGTTAAATGCATGTTAAGAGAAAAAGCTGAAACGGAAATAAACAAAATACCCCTATCAAATGATACAAGAAAACGGAGAATTTCATATTTATCAACAAATATTGAAACTAAAGTACAGAGCTTAATGAAAGTATCAAAATTTGCCTTAATAGTTGATGAATCGACTGACATAACCAACAGTGCTCAGGTGCTTGTATTTGTGCGTTTCAATAATGAAGATGAAATCATCAATCTGCTGTAAGGAGATGCAAACAACTTGTAAAGGTCAGAATATTTTTGATGTTGTGACAAGCTATCTTGAAAAACTTAATTTGAGCTGGAAGTCTTCCGTTGGCATTTGCACCGATGGAGCACCATGTATGGTTGGCAGTATTAAAGGCTTCGTTTCACTAGTACAGAAAGAAAATCCAGAAGTCATTCGTACACATTGCTTTTTACATCGAGAAATTCTAGTGTCAAAAGTATCACAGGAAGATTTGAAGGAGGTGTTGCAGCAAGTTATTGAAATAGTCAATTACAACAGAAGTAAGCCGTTGAAGTTGAGGGTGTTTGAAACATTGTGCAAAGACATGGATTCTAATCATGTTCTCTTACTTATGCATACCGAAGTTCGATGGATATCGAAAGGTAGTCTTAGCTCGTGTTCATGATTTACACAAGGAATTGATTGCAGTTTTTGAAAAAGAAAAAATTGAATGATTTTGTAATTATCTCAAATGTGATTTTTGGATGCCTAAAATGGAATATGTGACAGACATATTCTGTCATCTTAATACTGTTAACAGTCGCATGCAATGCCGAAATGAAAATATCCTCACCTCAACGGATGAATTGGTATCTCTCAAAAAGAAAATTGATGTTTGGAAAGTTAAAGTCGAAAAAGGTGAAACTGATACGTTGCTTACAATGCGTAACTACTGCAAAAAGAAAATGATCCCTATTATAGTAAAACATCTGTCTACACTCGGAGAAAGCATTAACCCTTATTTTCCGTCATTGAACACAGAGAAGTACGACTGGATTCGAAATCCGTTCATTGATTTTCCTCATAATGACGAACTTCAATTACATGAAGAAGAATAATTAGCAAGTATTTCAAGTGACTGCAGCTTGAAAATAAAACATTCTACGGTCCCTATCGATACCTTTTGGATTTCCACAAAAAGAATATCCAGCCTTATCACATAAAGCTCAGGCGGCCCTCTTACAATTTTCTACTTCTTATCTGTGTGAATTAGGGTTCCCTACATTGCACAATATAAAAATGAAAAAGAGAGAAAGACTACGCTCCACTGAGGAAGAAATGCAAGTGTGCTTATCCCATGTACGCCTAAGCATCGAAGAGGTTTCAAAACAGCACCAAACACATGTTTCACACTAATAACCGCAAGTGGAAACAACCAGCACTAAAAATTTTAAACCAAATTATAAGGCAAGTTTTGTTATTTGCACTTAAAACTTTTCCCTTTGAAAATTAGATGTTTTAAAAACGTAGCTATAGTATAATAATTTTCCAAAGATCACAGAAAGTTTGCGGTATGTGTGCCGTGACATTTTCAATGGTTGATAAATGTGCCGCGAGTTACAAAAGTTTGAGAAACACGAATGTATTAAAGATTTACGATCAATTATTGTTTTAAATGACTATTTTTCATGACTCTATGCAGAACTTTCATTCTGTATCTTATCTATTGATAAAATGGCCTAGATAGTGCCCATCGAAGTTTCATGGTTTAGAAGTGATAAAATTAAAGATCTATGAAATAACATTTTCTAGCTTAACCTGTGGTACTATCAGAACTTGCATATTTTTTATGAATATACAAGCCAATTCAAGGGCGAATTCCATGATTTAGATTTGGCTGATTTGAAATTATTACAAAGATAAATATATTAAAGATTTACGACCAATTATTGTCTTTTAAATGAATACTTTTCATTAAGATATACAGGACTTCCATTTGGCATCTTATCTACCGATAACATGGCCCAGATGGTATTCGTTGATAATCGTGGGTTTAAAAGTGATAAAATTAAGGATGTATGAAATAAAATACATTTTTCAATTTTACACATGAATATTTTCCATCAATATACAGTGCAAGTCTTTTTAACCGGCATCCATGTGACCTTTGCAGATGCCGGTTAATAAAAAATGCCATTATTTCAGACGATCTCTCAAACATACCTTAAAACCTTATTTAAACCTCATTATATCACCCAAGTAACCACAAACAATTCATAGACATGCTAGACATAAAAGGAAAACAATAACAATTGCAAGTGCCGGTTAAAAGGAATTCTACTGTATATAGAACTTACAATCTGTATCTTATCTACTGATAACATAGTCGTGTCAAAAGTAAATCTAATAACAAAAAATTCAGTATTTTATAGTGATCAGGCGCCTTTGGTATCTACAACACAATGCTTAGAATACATGCGTACCCGTTCTGATTTTAGTTCAATAATATTTCTTCAGTAATAGATAGGAAGTTATGGGACGGACAGATACAGAGAGAGATGAAGATACATTGTCTATTGTGTATGTAGATAAAGAACTTCCATTCTGTATCTTATCTCCCGATAACATGGTCGTGTGGGGGAATCTATACTATAATAAGAGCCGCGTCCGTCCGTCTGTCTGTGTGTCATACTCTTGTAACCGATAGCTTTGATAGCAACAAGGATAAAGCTTAAGAAATACAAGAAATCATTCTATTGCATTATTTTTCTGTGGCAATTCAATTCCCTTTCACTTGCATTATGGTATCTAGAATACACAATCGGTTTATTTTTACGAATACAAATTTTCTTTGGACCTTTTTCTGTTGAAATTCATCATGATGCTCTGATATTTTTAATTGATAATGCGAAAAGAAATATTTTATATTAGTTTGACAAATAACCTAGCTACCACTTCGTATAAAGCCAAAGATTTTGGAAATTAGAATAGAATAGAATAGAATAGAATAGAATAAGGCTATAAGAACGAGCCGTTTGGCCCATTATTGGTTCAATACCGAAGTCCCATGCCGTCTGAAGTAAATCCATCCGTCATGCACGTACATCTTAACCACGTAAGTCAATTTACTCATGTGCACGCATATCACTCACGCACATGCATTCATGTCACGCGCATTTATCTCAATCATACATTAGCCTTAAGGAGTTAGGGACATTGGGTTAGTAGGATGTAATACTGGGGGGGGTTCGTAATCCAAAATTTATCGAGACGATTTTTGAATGTGTTCACAGTGCCAGCAGAAACTATGTTTTCTGGTAGTTGGTTCCAAGTTGCGTCAATTTTAACGGGAAAAAAGTTCATAGCTTGAGATGTCTTGAAGTTTCTCAGTAATAGTTTTTAACCGCTATTTTTGGTTCGTCCGTTACCGTCTCTTTCGAAAAGCCATTCCAGGGTAACATTGTTAAGGCCGTTGAGATACTTGAAGGTCTCAATAAGTTGTCCTCGTAGTCTTCTTTGTTCTAGGGATATAAGTTCAAGCGTTGAAGACGTCTTTCGTAGCTGAGATTGCGGAGTTCTGGAATCATCTTCGTTACTCTCCGTTGTACTTTTTCCATTTTATTAATAACTTTTCGTAAGGTAGGAAACCAGAGTTGCACTGCATATTCTAAATGAGGCTGGACTAGCGCTTTATAGAGCGGTAATATTATGTTATTTGACTTGTATTCAAAGTTTCGTGTAATGAAACCAAGAATCCTGCTCGCATTTTTGACGCTTTTTTCCACTCGTTTGTCATTTTTGAGATTTTCAGTGACAATGACACCTAGATCTCTTTGTTGCTGGACTGTTTTAAAAGGTATCTCATTCATCATGTGTTGGAAATGCCGGTTATTTGCACCAACGTGCATTACTGAACATTTTTCAATGTTGAAGCTCATTTACCAGGTTTCAGTCCATTGTAGAATACGGGTGAGCTCTGATTGGATAGTTGCTCTGTCCCTTTCGGTGAATGCTCTGTGACAGAGTTTCGTGTCATCGGCGAATTTGTTGATTTTACTGATGATTCCGACATCAAGATCGTTGATATAGATGATGAAGAAGAGCGGGCCTAAAACGCTCCCTTGAGGGACTCCTGATGTTACAAGCGTTGAATCACTTGCTTGATTGTGAATCACCACGCGTTGAGTGCAACTAGTTAGCCAGTTTCGTATCCATCGGGAGTAGTTGCCTCGTATTTCATGCGCTTCCACTTTGCCCAGCAGGCGTGGATATGTTCTTGACGATGGGGTTCTGTTTGGTATCGTTTGAGTTTTCTATACGAATGTTGTCTTGCATTGATGAGGCGTTTAATCTCTTGTGAGAACCAAGGAGGGTTATTGGTTGGCCTGATTCGCTTTCTTATGATATGGTGTTCTGTAGCGGTTGCAATCTTATCTTTGAGTATCATGAAGCATTCCTCGGCGCTTTCGTTGCTCATGAGTACTTCGTAGTTATGGCTGCCAAGCTCTTGTTTCATCAGGGCCATCATTAGGGAAATTGAGTTATTGTTTTCGGAATTGTGATTTTCTTGAAATACAGGGTGTCTCAAAAAAATGTACTCACCCTTTAACCGTTGCTAACATGCTGTCTTCTTTGTGTCGCAGGTGTGAGGTTCGAACCTTTGCGAACATGATTAAATGTGATTAAAGAATCATGTTCGCAAAGGTTCGAACCTCACACCTGCAACACAAAGAAGACAGCATGTTAGCAACGGTTAAAGGGTGAGTACATTTTTTTGAGACACCCTGTAGTTTTAAAAAGGTACCTTACTTATGGGCCACCCTGTAGAAAAGACGCTCTTACGGATTTAGATAAGAGGAAATTTCGTAGGGTATACATGTATTGTAAGCATTGTATTGTGGATACCAAAGGCACATCCATCAATGGGGAAACTCTTTCGCAAAGCCCGCGTCCACTGGTAAATGAAAATGAAAAATTTAGTAAAAATCGTGATTACTCATGTGTGGATCTAGTAAGACTAATAACAAAAAAATGGTATATTTTATAGTAATCCAGCACCTATGGGATCTACAATACAATATACAGATATACCCATTCTGATTTCAGCTCACTAATTTTTCTTCAGTAATAGATACGAAGTAATCAGACGGACACACACAGATAGATAGAGATACACTCTATTATACATACAGATAGAGCATAAATAACTAATCAATATTACATTGTGTGATCAATAAAATACCTAAATTAAATATTCTGGGATCTCTCAAAATCAGAAATTGATGATTTGACAAAATCTAAAAAAGGACCATCTCAAGCCATGAGTGGTAAACCTTTTGTTGTAGAAATAGCTTTCACGTCGAGATCAGCATACGTAGGAACATGAAATGGAATATTTTTCAATTCATATCACTCTTAAACCAATACCCCAAATAATTTTTTTTAATAATGAAATAGAGTTTATTCTAAGAACAACACATGTGAGCCAGTGCCATTACAGTCCACAGACTTAGATTTGAGGGCCTTAATTCCCTCTAATACACACACATACAACAGGGTGGCATCCCAGAGTTTTTCTCCTTTGAGCCAGGGTCATCTGAAGTAATTCCTCAAGGGCCACCCTGAGTCATTCCATGCAAAAGCTCTCGTCCAGCGCTACGAGATATCTCATACCAGAGTCCTCTTCAACACACCTGGCATTCCACTGCTTCTCTCCATACTGCTCATGGACCACATCCATGAAATTCTCTCGCTTATGCTCATATTTACTATATTCTAGGACTAGATGTTCAATTATTTCCTCCACTCTTTTGTTACACTGCAGACATAACCTTGCATTCCCCTCATTCCACCTCCATGTATGTTTATTCACACTTAATGTCTTGCATCTGACAGCAAACAAGAGTTGGCTGCCAAAACTTCCATTATAAAACATTTCAATACTTGGGACATTGTTATGGGCATACCAAGTTGGAGTATTCTTCCCAACCATACTTCGCTTTCATTCGTTCAAACCATACTCTTTTGTTAGTTTTTCAATTTCTTTCTTCCTCTTATTGCAATCCCACTACAGTCCCTCACCTCCATTTCTCAATAACCAATCATCCATAGGCTTCCAATTCTAACATGAACAGTCTTTTGAATTTTTAGTTTTCTTGCATGCCCCCAGCATATTTTCTCCCAGACTTTCACTTAGATTCCATTCAAAAATTTGTTGAACCCACCTTTAATTCTACATTTTCTCAATTCTAACTTTATAATTCAACACAGCCTTCACCATTCTTTCAGAAAACAAACTTCACTCTAGATCCCTCTAATAGCTTCTACAGCCATCCATTTTGGGACACCTAATACCCAACACCCTACCCTATTTTGCAGCACCTTCAACTTTTCAAGGTCTCCTCCATTCCATGCCATAACATTATGCTAGGTACTGCAACATACTTCCAAATTCCTGTGACACATTCATACTTATTTGCTCTATATTTGGCCACACTGCTTAGCCTTCCCCACCACTGCATAGCTTTTACCACTTTCTCACCTTTTGCTCTTGCACATCCATCTTCACTCAACATACATCCCAGGTACTTATATTCCTTAGTTCTGCCTATCTTAACTTCTTCAATTTCAACTCTCTATCTCTGTCAGTCTCATCACCATTTATAACCATGACTTTACTTTTATCTCCTCCAAATTTCACCTTAAAATCTTTACTGTATCCATCCACAATCTCCAAAATCATTTGCAGCTCCTGCTCTGATTCACTAACCACAACAATATCATCAGCATACAGCAAACAACTCAGTTTCTCCTCTCCAACTTTCAGTCCAAAACCACTCATTCACAGGCAGACTGCTAATTCTTCTGTATATAGGCCAAACAGTAAGGGAGACAGGGTACAACCCTTTCTCACTCCCCTTACACTCCTCACCTGTCCCATCACTAAATTCCCCAGCCGGTATACTGCACATATATTCTCATACTAACTTTTCACAATGTTCACTATCTTCTCACTAAAACCAATTTTTCCTAGCATGTCTAGCAACTTCCTATGGTCTACTCTATCATATGCCTTCTCAATATCCAAAAATGCAAGACACCTTTTTATTTAACTTACTCTTTCTTTTAATTACTTCACTTACCACAAACAAATTATCTTCACCATGTCTATCTCTCCTAAAACCATTCTGTTCTTCCTCCATTACTCCTTGTTCTTCTACCACATGTTTCATCCTTTCATTTAGGATTCCACAAAAAATCTTACTGTGTCAGCCAGAGCAATAGGTCTATAATTTTTTAGTTATTTCATATTCTTATGGCCACCCTTATGCAATAAAACTACATTACATTTATTCCACTCATCTGGGACTTTTTCACTCCTCTATATCTCATCAAACAGGCATCTCAACATTTCAATTATACCCCCACCACTATGCTTATAGAACATACACGGGATTTCATCAGGGCCACTTGCCTTCCTATTTTTTACATTTTTTAAAAAAGTTTCAATCTCCACACACATAATTTCATCTTCTATTTTTAAATCATATTCCCCAATCTGAAGAGTTACTGGTTCTTCATCTATCAGAGGCTCATTCAGTCCACCAATGTCTTCCCATAAGTCCACAACTGTTTTCACCGTTTGTCTGTGATCACTCACTTTGCATCCATCAACTACTAATTCATGGATTTTAACTTCATTTCTTCTGTTATTACCTTGTACGAAATTATACCACTCTTTAATTCCATCTGGACCCTTGTTTCTGAGATTTTTAACTTTTTATCTCTCATCTTTCACTCTAGCCTCATATATCATATTCTTTTTACCTTTTTTTGTTGAACTTAGTAGACTTAGACTTAGACTTAGATCGAGGGCCAGCGTTTGGCTGGGGCCTTTGTAACGGCCTTCAATTCCCTCCAATACACACGC
>VCRD01001204.1:54218-151384 GCA_006783055.1 Trinorchestia longiramus | reverse complement strand
ATTTCGAGCCTTTCCCTTTTGACTGGGCCATGCATCCGCTAGGCCTTGCTCATGCCAGTCCTGTTCATCGATTATTGGACACTCGTCTAGCTTGATTTGCATCTCCAACATCGCGTTTCATTAGTTTCATCAGTTTCAAGCCATCTGCTGCAGGTGCTAGAATCATTTTCATAACGTATACGATGTATCAATTTAGAAAAACTCGTTACGGTAGTAAAAAAAAATTCATGATTGATCTTGAAAGCGCAACGTGCTCATCATAGTAGAGATTTCAAAACAGTGAGTGCTTTGAATCAACTTTGGTTCCTTTTTAATTGTTGCCAAATGCAAGAAGAAATGAAATTGGATCTTAAATACGTGGTATTTAAAAAATTAATATTAGTTAATGCCGAATGGTGAGGATTTTTACTCTTAATTTATTTAACGTCAGAACTGCGAAATCATTTCGATAAGATTGTTTTAGTATGATTCAGTTTGTAAAATTTCTCTCAAATGTTTTCAGCAAAGGGAGTTTGGTTTCTTTGTATGAAGCTTTAAAATTGTCGATGACTTTTCACTGTGTTGGGCAGGCTACATTAGCTGCATTTATGTTTTGTAGCATTTGAAATGAAACCGTTTTGGTTCTGCTTCTTGCATGCGCAATTAGCGACTGAATGCAATTGAAAAAGAGAAGTTATTTGTATGGTCGTTGGCTGTTCCTGCTCTCTCAGGTGAATTACTAACGAAACAAGAGTTCAAAATTGAGTGCATTTATACTTGCATTTGTTGTAGTTCATGAATCTTTTATGAATACGAAAACAATGAATAGGTACATTAATTTTTAAAATTAAACACGGTGAGTTTCTCTATACAATTTAGCGCGTGGGCGACTCAATTCCATAAAAAGCGCACAATTTCAACTACTAAATTAATTTGTGTCCACTGCAAGTGCTATCGGTGTACGCATTTTGTGGAATGCTTTTGATTAACTACAATCAGAAGGCACTGCAATGTGTTGCTTGTTTTGGAAGCCAGATGATTCTAATTACGAATAATTTTTGGAGGTTTTAGAATGATGGAAATCCGCTTATGGGTTCATCAAGCTTGAAATGCAATGAAACAAACTATTATCCAATCCACGCAATAACTTTGTTTACGGCAAATTTGATCGGAACCAGGCCGTTAAAAATGTTTTTCTTTTTCCTACTTAGAACATGATTTTCCTGCTTGGATAATTTTTTTGATTGTTTGCATATTACTACATGAATATGCAGTCTTCAATAATCTATAAGAAACTAATCTTTGTTCTTAAAATTCATAGATTAGAATAGGCAATGTGGCCTTAAATTTAGATACTCGTATATCATGTACACCTCGTGTATATATTTCATCTACCAAGAGCGTTGATAAATCCTGGAAAGTATTCGCTAATCCTTCTATTTATAAATTTTCAAGACGAATGATTTTGATCCCCTCTACTTTGGTCCACCTCAGTTTTTAAAAATTTACCTGGAGCTCTTTCGCTGAAATGGACTACAAATAAGACTAAGCGACTTGCACCGTTCGCTTCAAGTGAGGACATACTCCATCGCAAGGAAGAACATGTATTCTTAATAAAGGTGCTCTTAGCTCTCTTTCACGGGAACGCGCTTGGTGCTTTAGACCGCGGTTCCAGAGGGACCAATTGGGCCTTCTGCCTCCGGTAACGACCCCCGTGAGACAGCCTTCTGTGGCTGCTGCTGTCACTGATGTTGCTGATGTTATGATGATACTGATGTTACTGGTCTACTGCTCAGGGGTCACTACTGCTCTAGCTGTTACTGATGTCACTGTTGTTCCTGATGTTACTGTTCTTACTGACGATATTACTCTACTATTTAGTGACCACTGATCCTCCTGATAGTACTGCTCTATGCTATTACTGCTGCTGCTGCTGCTGCTGCTGCTACTACTACTACTGCTACTACTACTACTCCTACTGATATGACTACTCCCACTTTTGCTATTACGACTTCTACTTTCGTTACTGTTGCAGTAGCCTCTGCTATCACTGCAGCTTCTGTCGTGATTCATTCATTAAGGCCTGTCATCTTATTCATTGACCACGGCATGGGACTTCGGTATTGAACCAAGAATGGGCCAAACGGCTCGTTCCTATTGCCTTATTCTATTCATTGACCTGAAAATAGGTGTACGGCTCTATCCACTAAAGACAGTACAATCATAATTTGAGAAGGAGAACCCATTCTGTGCAGATGGCGCTCAGTTTTCTTTGCAAATCACTTGAAATGGAGAGCTTAAGAGTACTTGGCTTTGAAGTACTGTTCTGAATAATTTATGAAGCTGGAAATGAAATGACAGTCAAGGAATGTCGACGTTATGATCGTAAAAATAAATGTTTGGAACATCACAGTACAGCATTTCAACGTCAGTGGAAACTTATGGCTTATAGTCAGTAATTTCTTAGCTTGAGGCTGAAGAGTTTGCAAGTCTTAACTTAAATTATTTGAAAGGGTTTTTACAGATCATTGAAAGAACATTAAACGGTCACAGAGCTCTATAACTTAATTAAATACTTCTGCCGGCACGATGTTAGTGCAAGAGTTGGATGCGTCGTTGTCATCTCAATACTTTGCCGTTTGAGCTTCAATTCTCCCAAATACAAGAAAACTTCGTTGCTTCGACTCTTTATACGATCTCACTCCACCAGGTAGTTATTTTTTCATGTTCAAAACGCTTTCTGCACGTAAAAATTTTCAGATAATCATTAGAGTACAGTGTTTTCAAAAAACTTGTTTTGAGCTTTGTTTGTTTCTATAAGTCATTGTTTCGCTACAAGGGGAAAAATTCATCAATATGTTTTTGAGTGGTCTGTTGGGAGTCATATATACCACAGCATATTGTCAAATTTTTCCCGTAGTTGCGAGGAGAGCATTTTATCTTAGATAACACTTTTAACTAAGAATTTCCAGTGCATTTGCCCTCGATTTCTTATACCAGTATTTAGTCACCACTGGATCTAAGATATTTCCGGGCATTAAGACACAAATCTACAATTTCTAATTCACTGAGGAAACGTCAACGTCTTCTGACACTTAGGAAGCATTGGAGTTTATGTATAAGAGAAAATTTGGTTAATTTAAAGCAAACTTGAAGCTCGTACTCGGATTCTCGACGTTTTTTAGGAGTGACATATGTTTTGTGCTGAGGCAAATCCCTAAATTGGGAATTAATTTGAGTAACCCAATCGTGGTTACATTTTTTATTGTTCGTTTACATGAAAGATGAAAGTTCATTAAAATTTGCGAAAAATGTTGTACATTTAAGAATTACAATTGGGTTAAAAAGTATTCAAACCACTATTAAAAATCTCATTTATGTAAAATTCAATGAATAATGATCCAAATCAAAGCGTCAAATTATACTAGCATAGTGCTTTTAATGTGAGTACAGAAATACAGGGTGCAGCAACATAACCTCCTTTTTTCAAAGGAAGTTTCTTAAAAAAAAAGTCATGTTGTCGTCCCCTGTATCTCAAGAAGTAATATAAAATTCTTGAAAAAAATTCGCTACTAAGAATATAAATTAGTTAGGCTATAAGATATTGAGTACAGTCATGGGAAAACGTGATTATTTTTTTAAATGTTATCATTTCAAGTAGAATTTATTTTTTCATTTAATATGAGATGATATTATATTCTAGAAGTCAAAACAATGCAAGAACGTGCTCATAATTCTATAACATCAAATCTTCAATCTGATTACCATTTGACGCGTCTACAGAGTTTTTTCTTTTGTTAGCCAGTAAGCATCATCATAGTCTTCTGTTAGCCAATAAACATCATCATAGTCTTCTGTTAGTCAATAAACATCATCATAGTCTTCTGTTAGTCAATAAACATCATCATAGTCTTCTGTTAGCCAATAAACATCATCATAGTCTTCTGTTAGCCAATAAACATCATGCGAAAAGTTCAGTGCAGATCTCCAATAGCTCCAATAGTCGAAGCCCATATCGGTAGTGGAGGCTATAAGGCAATTTCAAAACAGTCGAAGGTGCAACTCAGAAAAGTGTGTTCAATAATTAGAAAATGGAAAACCCATTATTGTGCAGTGAACAGCGCGCGTTCTGGGGCCACAAAGAAAATTTCCTCCCAATCATTCAGAAATATGGTCAAAATTGTTGCTGAAAAGCATCAAACTTCATGAGCAGAACTAATAAAAGAATACAGAGCAGCAAGAACAACTGTTTGTCATCAGACTATGGTTAGCAGCTGTGGTAAGACTTGAGAAGTTCACCTTTTATCAATACGGCATGTGAATGCACGACTGTCCTTTACCATACCGAAAGGTATTCATCAAAACCAGCAAAACTACTGGAATAATATTTTCTAGTCTGATGTTACGAAATAGAACTATTCAACCACAATTACAGGCGCTATATCAGAAAGAAGAAATGTGAGGAATTCAGTCCGTAGAAAACTGTTCATACTGATAAATTCGGCAGAAGCGATAAAATGGTTTGGGGATGCTTCTCTTCTCATGGTACAGGTAATCTTCGTTATAAAATAACGCATGAATGGAGAGGTGCATCGAAATATTTTATTAATTTTTTAGAGTCTACACAGCCTGCAGTTACGAAAAAATTGAGAATTTCATCAGGATGACAACCCAAAACACTGCTAAACCACCTACGAAATGGTTTACCAAGCACAATGTGAAGGTGTTACAGCGGCCAGGTCATTCACTTGATCAAAAGTCAATTGACGATTTTTGAAGACAGGTCAAGCTCTTAGAGTACATCAAACACGGCCAAGAACTTTCTACGATTTGGAGAAAATTTGCACTGAAGGGAGAAAATTCCTAGCGAAATGTGAAAAATCTAATTTCTGAGTACAAGAAGCTATGGATGCTGACATCAACAAAGGGTATGCTACAGAATATTAAATTCACTAGCCATTTCCCGTTGAAATTCCACGATTTAGATACGACTAATTAGAAATTATTACAAAGATAAATGCATTTAAGATTTACGACAAATTATGGTGTTTTAAATGAATACTTTTCATTAATATATACAGGACTTCCATTCTCCATATTATCTTCCGATAACATGGCCCAGATAGTCACCGTAAAATTCCTTGGTCTAAAAGTGACAAAATTAATCATCTATGATATAAATACATATTTCCGTTTACCTGTTGCACCATCAGAATCTCAATATTTTTCATCAATGTATACAAAAAATTTCATTCTCTACCGTATTTACCGATAACATGACCGTGTAAGAGAAGAAAACTAATAACGGAAAAATGAAGCATTATATAGTGATCGGGCATCTTTAGTATCCATAATACAATGTTTATACTACATGCATCCCCGTTCTGATTTCAGTTCAATAATTTTCTTCAGTAATAGATACGAAGTAATGGGACACACACACACACAGATACAGAGAGAAAGAGAGACAGAGAGAGAAAGAGAGAGATGGAGATACATTCTCTATTATATATGTAGATAATTTTTTACTGTGCACTTGATGCATTTTTGGCTAGTTGGCTTTCAATGTTTTGATGTAAACAAAATTTTCAAACGTTTTCTCGTACATTTGTGAGCATTTCAGTAGACCTCTTGATAAAACCATTATTTAGTATAATTTGACTCTGTCATTCTCATCATAATTTATTTGAACTTTAATAAACTACAAAAGTTTTTCACAGCATATTGAATTCTTTTTGAGCAACTGTGTGTTCTGAATAACCTGAATAGTTGAATTAGCAATAGCAATATTAGTTTCTATTACTGTTACATAACTGTCGATGCATGACTGAAAGGCGAGTTCTTTAGCAGTTGTGCGAATGCTCCTACTTGTATTTGGCTACTCCTGTCTTATTTTGATGCGTGTATAGTGTTGAGACATTGTTTGTTATTGATATAATAATAATAATTATTATTAGCGTCTTGTGATTCATTTTCTTCTTATTAAATAGTACAGTTATTTACTATAAAGTCATTGTTTCGCCGCATCTAATTGTCCAAAATGTACGTCCTTTGTTAGAACTCTGTGCCACATTTTCAACTCGACCGTGTTTTCTTTTATTTTGAAACAAATGCTCTTGAATTCCTATGAAAATCCATTTCCATTGATCGGTTTGCGTTCCAGCAAAGGGTTTTGCATTACGTACACATCCCAATGGAATCTACGGACTTTGCTCCCAGAGATTCATTTGCTGAAAGCCTTGTGGTGGTGGCGATGAAACAGATTCTTTGGTCTGGGACTGTACTTTGTATTTACGTCATACAAGCGCATCAAACAAAGACAAATTGATTTGGTTTGTGCTTTCTGCCTAATTGAAAATATTTTGAAACTATTTATCTAAAAAATAAAGTTAAGCTGTATGTATATTTCAACAAACGTTCATCTTCACTTACTGTATTTACCTTTATTGATGAAATTTCAGACTCGCTGATGGCAGCTTGTGAAAATTACGGAAATATTAATCAATTTATGCTTGAATGATTCATAATTAGTATCAGAGAACTAAGTCTCCACTACTAAGAATGCACCATGTCTGTTGCTGCCATGTCGGTATTGTATCTTGCTAATAGAGGCGGTCTCAGACTTTCTCCAGCTAGTCTGTGAGGATTCTAAAACAGTTTTTGTCAGTGTATCATCACTTCATGTTTCAAACCTAGAAATTGTAATATTCTTTTGCGGCTACAGCTCTTGTACATAGGATATTGAGGGAGAAGTACTCTCAAGCAGAAGATATTTTGTGTTGTCTCTGTCATGTACATTTAAAATTTATCGCTTTTTTGTTATGTTCATTCTTCCGTTGCTGAAATGGTTTGCTACTGATATTTATGTCAGTCATACACAACCTAATATAATAATATCAAATAGGGTAAGTATTGTTGCATTATATTGATTTCTCACTTTAATTACTTCCTCACTTTAATTACTTCCTACTAATTGTACTGAACGCCACTTCAGAGCTTTCTCACCTGACCTTTCAAGTGACCATTTTTAGATTCTGTTTTATTCTCGTTAAGCACGTCGATAAGGATAAGGTCATCTAATATTCAGACGAAACCATGAACATAATAATAATAATAATAACATACGAGTACACCTATACGAGTACAGTTCTAACACAGTTTTGAAAAAAACTTCGCTCTTAAATCACAGCGATGGCGATCTTTGCGACTCTCACCGTGGCGTTGCATTTATTGCCGCTAAGCTTCGTTAATGTATGGACCAGATGTGCTCCCGTCAGTCGCCACCTCAATTTCTCCTCAGGACGATCGTAATACAAACGCCTTCGTCTTCCTCCCAACCGTCCTCACCACTGCCTGCCCGACCAGCTATAATTTTCGTTGCACAGTTTCTTTTCTTGATGCTTGAATGTTTGCAATAAAGAAATGGAACAAATGCTGAATAATTCCGAAATAACTCTCATCTGAGGAACTGTAGCGCCGTGTGCGTACGAGGATGTGGTTTTGTTTGAATTTCTGCTTTCAAAATTGCAACTTCAGACTCCATGGAGCAAAAATATTCTTTATTTTTATTAGATTGAACTTGTATTTTTTATCTTGGCTATCTTTTAATAAAAATGTAGGGATAAGCTCAAGATTTGTAAGGACTATATACGGAAAATGAGCGCCATATGTTCTAAGAACGTATGTTATTCATATTTTAAAGCAAGAGATTACTATTTTAAATAAATAATAGTGTATTCACGACCACTTGTTTTCTTTTAGCCACTTTCTCAAGTCCCATCACTGCATTTTCAGATTAAGTAAGTAATTTTTTAATCTGATTTTCATGGAAGATTAAATATACCTCCTTTTTTGAATGAATTATCACATCATCTCGTGCCAGCCATGCCCTATTCATGGCGATTTGCCCTGCGTGCAGGGAAGTTTCTTCATTAGTCTAACGCTTCTTTTTCTACTTCGTTCCATAAATATTTAACCTCGTAGCGACAGTTGGCTGGCGATGAAAACCTCATAATAGTGAATATAGACCATACACAAGTATCTGGAAACCCAGAAACCCCACTCCTGAAGCTTCTCAAATTCAGCTCTAAAAATAATCGCTTTAGCCCAGGAGTTGGTGCAATCTATGCGATTACAGAATCAGCGGCGTGTGGTCCATTGGGTCGTCGAGAATGGCTTTGAAGATACTGCAGGCAGATTTAGAAAATTAGGCAAATGTGTAATGCATTAACGTCGAGAGAACATAGCTTATGAAACCGGTAACACTAAGCTTAATAATGTGATTTTCCCATAATGTAAAATGTCGCATGACGGCAAAAATCGCTAGGTAATTGCGTATGTAAATGATGATTCTTAACTTACAAGCACGATCGACACTTGCTAATGCCATTTGTAGAAACAGAAAAGTCATTAAACTTGTGTGAGGTAAGCAGTTCTACTGAAGACTGGCTGAAATTCCGCTTGAGAGCATCAAGGACCCAGAGGGATGGTCTAATCTAAGCAAACCAATATCCTGGCCAATATTGTCTCCCTCATTCGGGATCTTTATTAATGAGTTCCTCCGTTGGTATTGCCAGCTAGCAGTCCTGACTATCAGTCGCTGCCACTGGCTCCCTCCTAATGCATGATAACCACGACTGGGTTCCCGCTTGCTGAGAATCTCACAACTTATAATTCTCAAAGTATCGGTTTAATGAGTGCGCGTGTTATTGTTATCCTGACAGTCTGATATGCATCCTCTGTCAAATACAGTAAAAGTTTTAACGATGTTAGTTGATGATATTTTAAAATTTGAATTCAAAAGAATATCGATACTGATAGCTTTCTGCAAACATTTTTATTTATGAAAAATGGATCTCGATGACGTGCCTTGTTGAAAACCTGTTTAACTGTCTGTGACTGAAAATTTTCAAATATTTTCAGATGCATCTGAATACAAGTAATTTTATTTTTCAGTAATGAAAAAATGCTGATCACGTGGGTTGAGAACGAGGAAGCTGAGAATTCTCTTCTTCAGTAGGAGGCACTGTCTCATAGGAAAGTTACATTTTTAACACGTTGAGTGCGATACGACCCACCGGTGGGTCACTCAGGTTAGGTTCTGTAATTTTTTCAAAGCTTTCTAGTGACTGTGTGTACAAAGTAAAGATTTGCACCGGCTAGGTAATCGCAGGCAACGTGTTAACTGACAAAATCCAAAGGTTGAGGCAGGGCAGTAGGAGATCGATCATCTTCGCTCATTTATCAGATCTGAAAACACCGATTAAATCCCCATGAATTTTGATGGTGCCTGTCAATTGTAATGCGATGATGAGTAGATCACACTGTAATTACTCTGTTATATTACTTTACGACTTTTATAACTGAGATCAATTATATAAAAATGTGATTGGAACTGTTTCTATTTCTTCCTTTAATCTCGTATTTCTTCGATGACTTTCCTTACGCTATCGCAGTTCAAATAAACTGAGTTTTAATGGGTAATTGTAGTTCTATATTCTATCCTTCGAGTTTTGAAACGCACCTCTTAAATAATTTTCTCTTCTAAGCGTACTTTCTAGTAAGAAACCTGCGCTCGTTCTCGACGCAGTTGGCGTTGCTCTGAGCCAAAGCTTCTGACGTGTTCAGCTCATGCATCGTCCATGGCCCATCAATTTCAATTTCATAATCCCAAAGAGGTAATTAAAGTGTCAATTTCCAATCAATGGAACGCTGATTAATCATAGCAACTTGCGCAGGAATTTAAGCCGCACGAGTTTAAGTCCTAATTGTTGTATCATGTTTCTAGCTTAATGATGATCATGACTGCAAGTCCATTCCTTGCTGGCTCGGTCAGTATTTGACCTGAGGTACACAAACAGTCACTGTACATAGTCACGGCTCATCACTAGCGTTTCTCGACCTGAACGCGTTACTCCAGCTTGAACCTCCTGCTTCAGCAGTGTTTGGACAATGAGAATACAAGTATGATTCCCAAAATGCTTCATCTCTTTTTTTCTTTATTCGTTAATAGTCTTTGTGAAGTGATTGGGCGTAGTGAAGTACTTCCTAACTTAAAATGCTTGTGCTTGACTGACCATCAACTGCCGATTTTAAAACTGCAGATCAGAATCAGTCACAACTCTTGACCTAGTTTTAAGTAAATGGAATCCAGTCGCTTGTTCAATATAAATACAGTCTAAAGAACACTAATCTGCATGCTTTTATTCCTACTTTTCATTTTCATATCCGAATTTTGTGAATTAATCAAAATTCTGCTAAACTAGTAGCGTTCACATATCGGCCACTCTTTGAGGTACTTACATACATATACATGACTGGATCCCATAACATACGATGCATTTCATGGAAGGAAAGTAAAAATAGCAATAGTCAAACAGTTTCCAATCGAATTGTAGTGTTAACGAAAGTGTTGGTGAAAGTGTGAGCTAGAGAACACAAATTATAGATTTAGGATTAGGTAAACAGAAGTTACCCACCCATATAATGACTGTATGAAGTATTACGAACAAGGCTAACTGTGATGGAAATAAGGCAATGGAGCTGAGGAATTCAGAAAAAATTTGCTAAAACAGTCGAAAGTGTTGTATCAACAATAGCCACTATACCGACTTGGATTTTTATACAAGGTTTTCATGTTATAATTTTATTCTAAAAGAACCTACGGCACGCTTACCATATGTCACCTGTTACCATGACAGTGCTGGATTTCGCTGATTATCCTCTATTACCTCAATAGTGTCGGACATCGCTGATTATCCTCTATTGTCGTGACAGCGCTGGACTTCACCAATTACACTCCATTTCTATGACAGTGCTGGACTTCGCTGATTAGGACGGCTTCTGTTCATGGTTGCTTCCGTCCCTGGAAGGGCGGCAAAGGTGTGTTTAGAATGACGTGCCAGCGCTTCACATCAAGTCTCTGTTTATGGTAACATTTCAGCTCCCGGATTTTGAAAAAAGTTTTTATTCGAACCTTCTTTGAAACCATCCGAGTCACTGAGTGCTTCAAAGATATATGGCTAATAGTAAGCAAAATTCTATCTTTTTTCATGTCCTGTTTGGCGCACCGGTGACATGTTTTTTTTTGTTTTTCTGGATACAAACTTGATTCCACTTAAGAAACTTAAGGAGCTTCTATTTATCAAATTGTAACTCAAGTTTGGAGTGTTTGACGAGTAAAGTTGAAGAGATGGCATTTAATCTACAAGTTTCAAAGCTAAATTATATAAGATGCTGTGCTATTCTGAATTATGATATTTTGATGGGTTTAAGCTGGGACTAGGTAAATTGGCGTTCATACATGTATAACAAGAAGAAAGTGCTACACAAATGCTGAGAAATTGTTCTATTTGCTTTATGTGAAACTAATAACAAAGAAAAATTAAAATCCCTACGGTTAAGTATAGGTTTACTTACATAGAGCTCTTCATCTGCCTGGCTTATGTAGTAGCTTTCTTCGTGTCCTTTAAAAACTACTGAGTGAATATTTTTTCTTTACTCTGTGAAGCTGAGACTTTCGCTAGCTAGTTTTGTGATAAAATTTGGAATCATCCATAAGTTTAGTCCCTCTAAACACACAATGTAGTTCTAGGGTTGCGCCTTGATATGGAGTCTTGTCTTTATTTTATGCATCGAAGCAGCCCAATTAAAGTTTAGCTCGTAGACCAACTTCACTGAGTTTTTGGGCAGCGACTGCTACTTTTGCTTGCTTCTCTCAAAGCCTGTGAAGTTGTGCGCTAACAAACAACCGAATTTTAGTTAGTCTAAGTAAAGTAGTTATAAAGTTGGAGAGGGTACCTATTTGATTTTCGAAGTAGTTCTGCGTGAATAGATTTACAAGCAATGCACTCTTGAGTTTTTTATTTAAATTCAATGCATGTGATTTAAGTAGGAATGATTGAGCTGTCAAAGTCACTGTGTTAAAGTGCTTGAAGTTCATTGATGTGTAAAAGGAAATGGTAGTCAATAGATTCAAAATACATTGATCTATTGAATACCCAAGATGATCTACTGAATTCATGAAGTTCATAATTTTATTTTACTCATTCTGAATTGTAGTTCTCTTCATTTATCACACTTGACCCTCCAAGTAAACTGTTCAAACGTAAGGTTTTGGTGTTATCAATATCCTACTAGTTTCACATTTGACACATTCTATGAATATTATGTAGTAGAAGTGACCAGTAGTCTTGATACAGTGCTGGGTTTACTCTGTTCACACTGTACACGAAATATGTTTATTAACAGTAAGCTAAGCGAATTCTCGCTTCTGCCTTTGAATATACATGCTTCACCAGATTGCTTCTTCTCTGAGTTGAAGGCTAATTTACATGGCCGATTACAGGATCCTCTGAGATGGATGAAATGTTGTCGACACTGCAAACTGTAGTTGCTAGGGAACACTTGAGCCTTATTCTCGTGTAGCTCTGGTGGTGTAAGTTACATAGTCTTTGGGCTGCGCATATCACCTAAAAAAACCTTATTCTTTTTTTGACTCAGGTTCCCATCGTTGTTACTGGGATTATGAATGTCTCATGTTACTTTCATCCTTGAATTATAACTCATGGAACCACTCGAATATTCCACTGTGAATCATCATTTTTAGAATTCGTTCTTACGAGCACATGTAATCACCATCAAGATTTGCCGTAGGCTAACTTTTTCTTTAACCAATGCCCAATTTTACTTCGAAGTATCGCTTCACTGGCATCATTAGGCTACTTTTATATTAGAAATGAGTTGAAGCTTGGAACATGGCAAATCACTACAGAATATTAGAGACAGAGCTTACTTGGATTATTTTCAGTTCGACCAGTTTTGTTGGGAAACTTGAATTTTTAATCACAAACACACGCGCAACTCGCTCATGAATTGCTGATCTAGTTGGGGACAAAGAAGAGCTTTGCGTTTTAGTTTAAAAGTTTACATTTAAAGAATCTACAAATTCTGCATCAATCCCTTATTAACAGAGTATGATTCTCAAATAAAATGATTAGCAACTATTGCGACAATATGAAGGAATAATGATAAATATTTCCTAAATGAAGTGAACATTGTAGGAACTCAGCTCAGCTGTAGTAGTTGCCAAACCTTCGAATTGAATTTTTGTTGAGATTTTAGTGCAAAAATCCACATTTTTGCTTCTGGACTCCTTGTTTTATCTAAACCAAGCAAGTTCTTGTGTATTAAGGTTTTCTGTACCCTCGTTAGTTTTCGTCAATTTCGCAGCCTGATTAGAAATGTCAGAGACTTGTCATTATACGGTACTCCGATATACGAGTGTATAAAACTCAAATGTGTGTATATGCAGTATAAGGCAATTATTTTTTTCTCTGAGTAGTTTTCAGTTGTACTTTAAGGAAGAACAACTCACCATCCAAAATATACCAAATTTGGATGTGCAGTCGTAAATCTTAACATTTACGTTCGTTCGATCGTCCATCGGCAGCTTGCCTCAACTCAAATGCATTTAATATCATCAAAACAGATCATATGAAGTTAACCACAATGTAATACTAGGTTAGTTTCGTCACCCGAAATGTCACTTATTATTGCAAGTCGCGTCAAATTTAGTTGTAGAGATGAGTTATTAATTATCCCTGTTTTGACGATGTACTGCACTCGTACCAAATCCAGTTCAACTTTCCCAAGAATTAACTCAAGATTAACATGGACTGTGCTTTTCTAAATTTGGTTTTATATTAGGTGGAAATTTTTTGAAGTAAGTTCTGTAAGCTTTAAGCCATAAGGCATCCAAAGCTCTCTACGGGCGTGCTAAAAAAAGGGTTTTAGTTACAAATAAAACTGCATTAATACTTGGCTGGTGTGGATGCTCTTAAAGATAAAAGTATGCGTTTATAAATACCCGGTTTTAGCTTATCACTTAATTATACTAATGAAAACACAAAATTGGGTACCTAAAAATTTATTATAGCCGATATTGTGCTGGGATGTCTTGTTAGAATTTTCTTACCTGTCTCCCAAAGTACGAGGGAAAAGTTCTGTATTAATTTTGTTATCGAACACTGGCTTTTTGAAGTGAAGAATTATGTTACAAATGAGAGCGTAAAACAACCTACATTTGTTACTCTATCTTTCATTCGAAGAGAACTGTGCTGCTTTGCATTAATATTACTGTTTCTGATAAACACAGTCTATAGCTTGATGTTTACTAAGCAAAGTTTGATAAGCAACAAAAGCAGCTCGTTGCGCACAGGATGCAATTTTGAACTCCTGGTGATCATTAGAAGCGAACCTGTGAGTAATGCATGGGTACAACTCAGTATCCAGGCGACTAAAGAATAGAATAGAATAAGGCAATAGAAACGAGTTGTTTTGTTCATTCTTGTGTTGCTACCCAAGTCTCATGCCGTAAAAGAAGCATTGCCTAAGCGTGGAAAGGTCAGAGGTAAATGAAGAGGAACGTGCTCTTGAAAAAAGATGATACCGACTGAAAACTGTCTCATTAGAACAGAAGGAAAACATTACATATGTTTAGCTATAATTGTTGACGAGAGAAATTATACGAGAGCTTGCAATTATTGTACATGCAGTATTGCTCGAATAGATTATTTTTTAAAAGAATATATTTACGACAAATATATTTTGCATTATAGGCATCATTCATCATATTATTTGAACTTATTCGATTTGGAATAATATTGGAATTATTATTTGATAACAAATTTTAATTAATAATTGCTCTTCCTTATACTTTAAAAATTTCTATCTTTTCCATTATAACGAATGCGACTCGTGCATTTATTTCCTATGGAATTCGGTCGCGCTCCAATCAAGTTTAACTGCCAGAACAGGTGCTTTCAAATATCTCACTTTCTGATTGAGAGTTCAACGAATTCTTTGGACAGTCCCGAATTCCATGTAAACCCAGGCAGTTTTTTTTTGTAAAACTTTTCCAAGAGATGACAGAGCTGCATCGAATCCAACACTAGCTGCTTGAAGTGAAAATGTCCTTAATTAAAGTAATTTGCCTTTGTAAAGGCTGCTCAATTTAACGAAGTCCAGAAAACCATTGTTGCTTCCATTCGTTAGGGTATTTTGAGAATCTAATGTCAGTCGTGAACTAGTCGTGCAAATTCTGAAGTCTCCATTTTTTTCTATTTGTCTCAATTTTATGGCTATTGTTTTTTGAAAGTTCTTTTAGAGATAAATAATTGATATAAGGGTATGCAGTGATCTTGTCGTTTATTTTATAGAATATAAAGGTATATTATTTGCCAAACCAAATTTCGCAAACATATTTGCAATACAATTTTGAATTGAACATCTTCCTATTGGCTAAGTACATATCATGAAATCAAAAACATCCTATATTTATTTCACTGGTGTTTTCAGAAATTCAAGAATACGTGGAAGATTTCGCCTGCTCATCGCTCGTTCATCATAATTGATCAATTTTCCTTGTCTTTCTTACTGTTTAATTTCCTTTCAGTGAATAACCATATCGTGTTGTGTAATTTCATCTCTGTATAATATCATACTAGTGATTTTGAACATTTTCTCGCATAGGTAACCTCACAGTTCCTATGTCACGGTGTTCTAAACTCACACTCGTTTCATGAACACGCCCGTCATTGGGACCTTATCTTATGGTGTGGCTGGCCATCACTTGCTCACTGTTAGAGGAACAGCTAGACAAGTGTTCATGGGCAGAAAGATTATTATTTGAGCTCCCATACCTGCTTATTTGTCTCTTCTACCCCTGCAGCTTTGCCGAGCGCTGTTTCAATATGCCATTGCCCTGCCGGGGTGCCCTCACGTACCTTGTGTACACACACCAGCTCAGACCGATACCTTCCTCTGCATAAACTGCTCTCTGTTCTCTTCACCAAAATCGATTTGATACATTCCGTGTTTGTCGTGCAGCGAAATGAAGAACAAAACTGGGTCAACTTAAGTGCTTGAATCATTCGAATACTTGAAGTTCACGATAATTTCTTCCACGGAGTCTACAAATATTCAGGCCCTTAATCAAGTTGCGTAAACAGAGTCTTCCAATATCCTCAATATTGGTGAACTGAGACTTCCAAGAGCCGTTGTGTGTACACTTGTGGGCGGTTACCGCTGGATGGGATAATTAGCATTTTTATTGTTCCCATGAATATTTTTCCATAGACTAGAGCAACAATATATTTTTCTTAGAGCTAGGCTGTGCAGAAGCAACAAGGTAAAGAGACGTGTACGAGTATTGACGCTGCTTGCCTCCATTGCTGCTTGGGAATTATTGAGAAATGAGATGTAGTGTTCTTATATGAATTAATTTCTTGATACAGTCTGAAGAACAGGTTAGTGGTGACCTTATGCATCAAACATGATGACTCTATTCCACTTATGTTGCGTTTTTTTTTTTAATTTCATTAATAGGCATATATTTCTCAACGAAAAAGTAATTCTATATCAAACTATAAATTTGAGTCAACATACGAGATGATCTCATGCAGCACTGTTGGTAGCTCTCCTACAACCTACTTTTGTCCCGTGTGTTTTCCTCTCATTTCTGTTCATTGCGTCCAGTTTTGTTGTTTCCTGAACCCTGGTGTACTTGTTGGTGAGTATGTTGTCCCTCTAGCGACTCATGGTCGTTGTGTCGTCTTTGACAGCTGTGGATTCATCTCTCATTTTAGACAGACGATGGCTCGTTTCTCCTATTTTAGACAGATGTGGGCTCGTGTTTTCCGTGCTATAATAAATGTTTCTGTGTTCTAGCGGCTGCCTCGTTATTGTGCCTTGGGTGTTTCTGTTTGCTGTATCAGATTTGGTTGTTGATTGTTAATATATTCTAATTCATGATCTTGTATTACAAGACCTGGCCTACTGTAATATTTTATTTACTTAACAAAAATCATATTTTCTGTAGGGATTGTTCTGTTTTAATATTTTCTATAATTATCAGCACTTCATGTCGATCGTAAAAAATTTCAATCGCTAAAACAGAAATTCAAGATTTTCACTGTCAGATTCATAATATTGTTACGACTAATCTGGGCCGAGAAGTTTGCTGATGTCAAATGGTAAATTAAATATGTTGCGTAGGTGATGGTTAATTTTAAAATTCATTTAATTATTTCGTTTAAACCTTGTAAGAACGTTGAACATCTGTGCACTCAAACTGGTATTTAGACTGATATCTATTGAGGAATTGCATATTTTATTTTATTAAAATAGTTATTCAATTCCGTCTCACATATTAACACTACTGAAATATTTTTTGCCTATGAGGTAAAGATTTTTCTTTTTTATATTCATTTAAAAGAGTAATTTCAAAAAATATCATTTTGCTAAAATCAAAGATCGTTTTCTGGATTGTTGTGAAATTATTGGGGATGACCTACGTGGTATAAGAAATATCATTTATTTACAAAATTATTGCTCACGTTCATGATGGTATTTTTGCAATTGGTCAGTATAATACTGACAGCACTTCGTGTTATTCTCACTAACCTCAATAATACTTAGATGGTGACATTTATTATTTTGAAAACTCGTACTAAATGGTGTTTCCTCTGATTTTACTAATCCAACACTACACGACTTTAATTTTTATAATTCCCTACTCGAGTTGATTCTACTTCAAACAAGTATCCTGCTTAGTGTCATTTTAACGGATGTTTCTTAAAAAATTATAACTTCTTCAATTTTCATTTTCGGTTCAAGAACACGAATAATTATTTCAAATAATTAAATGATTAGAGTGAAAGCAAATTTTAGATTACTTCTATCTAGAAAGTACACAAAGCATGTGCAAACATTTTTGTCTTACTTTAAGGCAGCCTATGATTCGTAAATAATTACCCGAATTACTTTTTCAAATTTGTTAGTCAATTGATTATAACAAGTAGTAGGGTTCTACGTTATTGGTAATCTGGTATAAGTTCACTTCAATTTGTTGTAAAACTTTCAACTTTGGTGCTTACTTTATAAATTTTCACTTTCTGGTAGTGTTTCCATGGCGAATAAACAGGATTTCCTTAAAAAATCAAATTAACCCGCCTCTTACTCTAATTCATCTTGAGGGAAAAAAAATCCAAGTGAAAAATACTTCTTTATACGACGTTTTTTACGTCTTCAACTTGGTTCGACGTCAGCTTTTTATCATTGCCATCAAATTCTCAGTAATTGGTTTAATTCTGTATGTAATTTGGCGTCGCTGTTAACTATAATTGCTTCAAATTTTTATCACAATGGGAAGTTCAGAATGTGTTCGGTGATGTTTAATGCATTCAGTAAAATTACTCTCTAGTTTGAAAATCTTTGGCAAGGTTTTTGAGGTCCTTTTTTTCTGAAGAAACACGTAAACAATGATAGTTAGTATAAGTGCATTGCTTTGTTTTGCAGAATTGTGTTCTGTCTTGATGAAGCCATTTTTTTCTGTACCATGTTTATCGTTAAGAAATATCAGGCTGTCGTTCTCCATTGTGGTTTCGTAGTGAGGTTCAATGTTCGTCGTCCCATCATCTTTTAGAAAACTACAATTTTTAGATTGTGTCCATGTCTTCCTCTGTTGAAGTTACAAAATTTTTACTGACTCTGACGTTCAGTTCAATTATGGCTCGCCCACATTCTCTTCCGTGTCTCTGAAAACAAACGTGGCCAAACAACTGTGGAAGGCATCAAGGGAAATTAAAGCATCTATGAACCCATGTTTTAGCGACGTTCAACTATGCTAGAAAAGTCATTTGTTCTTCATTGAAGAAAATCAGTGAACGTCAAATTAACGAAACATTCAAATATTTTTCTACGGTGAATAACGAGTAAATTCTTCGTTTTGATCTGGTAGAATGGAGCCATGTTAACTGAAATTTCATTTAGTTCGCATTTAATGGAAGGTTTTCATTAGGTTTCCGACGAAACTTTTGCTGTGTTGATTGTTTATTTGTGGTGTGCTTGTCGCGTTCTCATTTGTCATTTCCATGCCTTCTTGCACTCTGTCTACACAGGTCATTGCTTCCTCCCCTTCCATTGATGCTCTGTAAACTTTCACCAAGGGCTGTTTTACGATGCAACTTTTCTGAACTACAGGAACACTTTCCTGCCCTTTCCCTTGTTCTCCCCCCTTACTCCATATGTTTACCTAGCTCCTTGTTTTAAGGGTCTTTTAGCTTTGTTTTGCCTTCCCGAAGAGTTGCCCTATAAGAGTGTGAGGTTGGCCTCTTCTCAGCTCAAGTTTTTATTTTATTTTATGTTGTTTATCCTGAAGTGTTCCCCATTAATACTTGATTTTCTCTTTGCTCTCGACATCCCTCACATGAACGTGTGTAACCGCTGCGTATCTCCGTGCGGGCCTCCCTGTACTGCAGTAAGTGTCGCCCGCGCCGCAGCACTCGCATCTCAGACATCGTTGCTCACATGCTCTATTTTGCATATTTATCCCTTTGGTTCTTTTAACGTTCAGCTCACTGCATCCTGTTCCTGCTTGCTTCACCTTTTCCTTGCAATATATGCATGACTCCTTGATTGCTTTGCCAAAAACTCCCCAAACTAACGTACCGTGCTGCATCTTCAAAATGTACTCTCAATGTTTATGGTTTTTTGCTTCTTATAAGTAACCAGTTTTTATAAATTTACATTGAACAAATTGCACTATTTCCTTTGCTTATAAAAAACTTAGTTGTTATGTTTGTGTTCCAGCTAAACTGACAAGGTTTCACCCGATATTTTTCTGAAATTCTCAGTCTAACAGATGGTTCAATTCTGTACTTTGTACATCATCTTCACAGGCTTACCATTCTGCTCAGCAGACACAATTCATAACGGACCACTCGAGCTTTCAATTAAACTTCATCTCTAATTGTTTTTTATTATTATCAGTTAGTGTTACTACTATCTCGTTCTTGCACGTTTTGAATAATATTAACCATGAATAGTACAGTTTGTTCTAATCTTGTACAATTTCAAGCAAAATTCACAAGTGTTTTGTTTTTGTATTCGTGTTCAAGAACTAAATTAGTCTGATGAGAAACTATCGTATGAATCCTAACTGATTTGAAACTGTTCATCACAAATATCAACTGGAGTGCCTTAGCTCCAGAGTGCTCTGAACACATGCTTTATACAACCTTATTCAATGTCTTATATTTGCACTCCTCGATTGATCAACTCGCTTCAAATCGGTTACTTCTTGAGTAACGTTCCACGTTCTAAGGTATTTCTGATATTTTTAGTCATTCGTTCAACAGAACGCGAAAAATTACCGTTAAAATCATGTCAGAGCTCATTTCATGGAGTGCACCTATTAGTTACTTCAGATATTCTCCCACCTTTCCTCTTTTAGCTTCCATTGTGTACATAAGAAGTCAATAACAGACTCCCTAGATCAGTATCGACTTTAAAAGCTCCGGGAAACAGCGTTGATATTATTGAAGCCAGTAAGATCTTAATGAATTTTCCTTTAGTTCAGTTATTCTATCCATTGAGCCTGGTAAGCATACAAGTTTAGTGTAAAAATTTAGCTTACTGTTCAACAGCAGACTCCATAGCGTCATAATTTTGCTGTCAAAGAAGAGCTCCATTCTAGCGCTGCTAGTGAGAAGCAAACACTGATGCTACAAACGTCAGTAAAAGGTCACGAGTTATGAAGACCAGTAAGATGTCTTGCTCTTGTCTTTGAAGTCTTTTTCAATAGAATTTGAGGTCACGTTATGTTCGTACGTGTGTAGCGAATACATTCCTAGGTTGAACTCATGACCAGCAGATTGTAATAGATGAAAACCTTGAAAAGTAATGAACAAAATTTGCGTTGTTTCTTCAAATTGTTGCAAAGTGAGATCACTGAATGTTGAAGTAGGGGGAAACATCTAAAAAGATTATACTGTAGGAGACTGCATTCGAGTATTGAAAAGTGCATACATCTTGTGAAACTATTTACACTAATTTTCTCTCCACTTAATAATCCTTTGAGAGATGAACAATATCATAGGATTTGACAAATATAATTTGATGGATACATTAAAACCTAAATTCATCTTCTTATTTTGAACAATTTTCCAAATAAATAAAGCAAAACATAACCAATTATGGATTTAACAAAAATCTCTTCAAACACGTGTTAGAAACATCGAGAAAAAACAATTTATGTTGAATTGCTCTCGAATAAATTATTGAGAGCAGTCAGATGGGTATCCTAATGGTACATTCGACTTATAATCTGCTTACTTATTGATAGTCTCTTCTTAGCGATAAATCCAGAGTTTGCGCCTTTTGAGCTTTGAGTTTGCTAGGACGAAGACCTTCTAGAATGTCACTGACGTGGAAAGCCATCAGTCTTCTTGGCTTGAAGCGCAGCTTAATTTTCGACATTTTTCTGTATTCCTTGATAAGCCTTTCAAAAAAGCTCAGTAACGACCCTTTGAAGGTTTCTGTTGCCTCTCATCTCTTTCAACCAAATTTGCTATAAAAAATTGGTCTCCTGAACATCAATGACGAAGTTCAAAGAAAAGTTCTAAAAGCTTTATGTGAAAGCTTAAAATTCGTCCGCAATTGATATCGTTGCAACTCATGTTGTATTACGTTATTTAAGAACTTAAATAATTCCTTTTTCCTCAATAATTCGAGTAAACAATTTCATTTTGAAAAAGCAAAATTGAACGGCTGTGCTCATTGCCCTGATCAATTCGTGCTTGAGCAAATTATTGCTCTCTACTCTAAACTACTTAAAGGTTCAAGGAATTTTCTCCGGGTACCGTTTTGATTCATTTATCTAGCTCAATTTATTGGCTAAAAGTGTACTTGAAAACATTAATTCTATTTTTCAATTTCTAGTAAATTTATTGACAAAGAATGTAGCCAAGAAATTCTGCATTAGTTTCAAGAGATACAAGGTTTGTATAGGAAAATAACAAAGTACGACACGCTGTTCAAAATACGAGATTACGTGCTTCCTTCAAGCCTTCTTACATCACGCTCTTTGAAAAGTATCATGAAAGCAAATTAAAAGCTACGATAAATTAAATGCCCCAATTTTACCACAGAAGCGTTGAATTTTATCCAAAGAAGTGACATAATTTTATTTTTTACATTTTTCAGCCTTCAGATTACAGGGAAAAATCACTTAATAGTGGAAAGCAGTGCTCAATCCAGGGTTCAGAACCGTTGTTCAGAAATGGTTCTCTTATTCTGTACTTGGAAATACTGAAGTTACCAAAAATAATATTGCTTTTTGCAGGACTTATCAAACATTCCATATATTTCGTACTTTCCTTCTTCAATGTTGCCGTTAACTTCCAAACGAAGTACTGTTATTTTTCAAAAAATGTCTTAAATTGGATTTATTTTACCTGCCATCAGAATTTATATATTTGCATTTAAATAACGAAGTAAATTGTCCAAACATAGTTAATCTGAAGGAAGTCATACTGAGAAACAAGTGTTGTCAGTACCAGCGTCGGTATCTGTTCATCATCTCCGAGGTTCAGTTATCTAAATGAGGTGTAATAATTGGATTTCAATGCGTGTTTTAAAAGTTATTAAAAGGAATGAGAATTATGCTTTAAAGGGCTTTAGAAAAACACGAAGAAAAGCTTTTGGCTGAGCAGACTCCCGGGTTTAAAGTTATTCAATTAAGTTTTTTAACAACTGAAGTTTGAAATAATGATTGCACTTCATTCTGTTGTTCTGAGTGAATCTTTAAAATTATAGAGAAATCAAAACTCCTTTGATTTGTAAATTGGCTATTTGATACAAATGGAGCACAATTTACTTCTCATGCGCTGAATACACAACTCGGTCATGGTTTCTCTGAACTCTGGCAAATAATTCACTTGACGAAGAGTCAATTTCCCAACAGCGAGATTGAGCCATATTTTGCAAAATTTTAGTATTCTCCTGATACTTCAACTTTTATAATGAAAAGCCAGTGTTGTTTCTTCAAAATTGTTCACCATTCGAGACCAAATTTACTGCTCTTTTGAGTGGCAAGAGTTTGTGCTCCATTGAAGTGCCGTTGTTTTTTCCGACTCTGACAGGCGTGCAGCACCGGCGTCAAAGAGATGAACGAGCATTGCTGAGCTGGTAATAGTGACTACGAATGTGTTGAACCTAGCTACTTTTGTACGTAATTGTTAGCTGTCAACTAACAATTTTATCCTGCACCGGAGATCAGTAGCAATCAAATTAAAAAGTCTCGCGATGCAAAAGTTTTACTGTCACGAAGTTGATGTGAGAAGCAAAATTCAAATAATGACTCAGAGGCAGCTGCGCTGCTGTACAGGAATACTTTCAAATTTATGTCAATTTGGAACATTAATAAATTTTAGATCAAATCTGCAATTTGGCAAATTTAATAGGAATTCCCAGGTAAAATTTTTGTGAGGAAATGTAAGACAGTTTAAGCCTAAATATTGCTCTCGTGCCCAGTTTTGGCAAAACTAATGTTAATTTGACAAGTTGAACCTTCAGTTATAACTACTACAGAGTTGTGTCGTGCTAACTTGGCTCAGTTGCACAAATTACGGCCGCATAGTTAGCGATCACGTCGCGAAATCCGACACACTCAGGTCTCGAATCTCAGAGCTTGCAGCAGAGAATTATGATGCTGCCAATCCAAATCTGCTGTGCAGTTAGAGGATGTTAACAAATCTGTCAACAAGTGCATGTTGCACAGTCTTTTTCCGACTGTGTTCAAGCTCAGTTTAGCACTGAACTAAATTCGTCAAGTCAATATCCAGTAGAGGTCATTCTTTTACAAGAAATAATTGAAAGTGAAATTGTTCACCCGTTTCAATGTGTGAATATTAAAACTCTACAATATTTGAAGTAGAATTTGCAGGAAACTTCATCAAAAGATATTAATTTCTTCCAACGCTCTGTACTTTTTTTCATGTGTGAATACTTTACGGAAGCTTTATCGATTGGGTTTTTACGGCGCTTTACTTCTAATTGACAATTTCGTATTTTCATCATCATTTTCAGTATGAAATTATGCGCAATAGTCCAATCAAAACAACACTCTGAAATTAGTACCTGAAATAATTTTCCAGTTAGGAAGCTTTTACGTAATTCTGCAGTTTTTTTCAGTGTCGAAGTTTAAGCAGTATTTCAGTTCTTTAGAAACTTCAATAATGCAACGGCGTATCTCGTCACTAACGTGTGTTCCAGCTCAATGTTCGCTTGCAGCCGAGAAGGTGCAATAAATGTGTTAACGTACGAACACGAGTTCAAGTTTGGCCACAGAGCACCAGAGAGTCATAAACCAGGTCTTATCGTGGCCCAGTGGTCTTTTGTGGTGCCTATCGTCACGAGGTATCGGCGGCACAGGCCCGACCTGATAACGCTGGTCTTATTGGCGGTCCAGCTACACCTGAACGCCGCACCTGCTCTCACAGGGCCCTGTTATATACACTTCATGCTAATATTTGATCCTATAAAATACTAAGGAAACGAAACGGGGAAAACAGAGTATCGGTTCTGAAGAATATTTCGTAGAAAAGGCGTTGTGAAAATTCGAAGAGTGTGTTTTTCGACATAGTGCACAACAGTGTGTGTTTTGTTAAGATTGAAGAACGCATTTTCTCAAAATGACCAAATAATAACCACAAGCACAACCTTCTATCAGGTGTAAAGAACAACTGATGATAATAATAGTGGTCTCGATATAATGCATTAGTTTCTTGAAAAATATGTACCCACAGTATTAGGACTTCTAGTATATAAATAGGTAATGATTTCGTTGCATTCAGAACATTTAGTTTTGAAATGAAATTCTGCAACACTCAGTGAAAATGAATGCTGCAATAATGGATCATAAAATTACTTTCATACAGCAACATGCACAATAACCGGATTTAACAAGAATTCTGGGCGAGTAGAAGACTTCATTGCTATATTTTGACCAACTTCTCATCGTCTTAAATTACGATTTCTAGGAGAAGAAGACTCTAGACGAAATGAGAGCATTCAAAGTCGTAGCAATGAGTTCGTCAACCCACGTTCTCTCGACATCAGTCCATTTGATTACGGACATTCACTTTAAATTGGACCAATTCATTTCATTGCTAATCCAGATTAGGTGTCGTCTACTCTTTTGGGCTGCATGACGATGTACTGAGAGCAATCCTTATTACTGAACGAACTTTGTTTATGGTGGCTAAATATTGCTGATCTAGAAAATGTACGAATTAAAACTTTTATTAAATTTATATTGAGACTAATAGCACTCTTGATCAAGACTTACAGTTTAAAACTTCGATAGCTTTAACAATTTTTCACACCGATGTTGCGATGTTGATAACGCTGCAAATGATAACAGCTGTTGTCGTTTCACGTAGTAAATATGAGTTAAAACTTGACTTTAACTGTACCCACCTCAGAATGGAAAAGAAATAGGGTATTTCTGTGAAGGTGAAAATTTTGAATACGGTACTATTTTCATTTGTTTCTCAACGTTGATATCAAGTAGTTTATTTAGTTAACATCTATGTGTAACAATACTGAATTTCAATTGCTCGCAATAGCATAAATTTACCCAAAAAAAATATCTCACTTATACTGTAGCACATCAGTATTTCTAGAAGCATGCAAAGTCATCTGTGTAAATGTGATAAAAAATTAGCGGGTGGGAAATTTAAGCATACGCTATTAATTTCCCTTGAGCAGGTTTAATGAAACCCATTGTTGAAGTTCTCAAATCAATTCAGCAATTCAATTTTGGAAGTAATTTAAATGTTCAATAACTGAATGGTTTCCGTTTCCATTCGCTGTATTTTTATGATTTTAACCTTTTCATATTTTAATTCATTCATTATTTCGTTTTCGTCTGAATTTAAACTTCAAATTTCCAACTTGAGTGACACGTGTTTTCTCAAAAAATGTTCAATGGCTTTGTATGACGAACACAAAGAGCAATCTCTGAAATGCTCGTATTTAGACTACGGAATTGGTGTTAACTTTACTCTTCTCGTGATAAGAGCCCTTCTATTGATCCTTTTTACTTGCAATTAAATGCAGAAATGTATTTAAAGATAATTAATACCAGCTTCGTATGTTGAGTAAAAATACGTGACCCGAAGCTCTCAATACTGCGGGCTTGTCTGTATAAAATCGAAGTGAAGTTTCTTAAGCTTCATGTTCGTTTCACATCGCTATTTTGCTTCCCTTATTAACATCTGATAAATAAGTATTTTAATTCCTTCAAATCGATTTGAATTTAAACGTTATCCATCGGTTGGTTGATTAAAAATATGGGTCTTCCTAGAATGGCACTAAGAATTTTTCAAATGGAATTTATTTATAATATCATATGGAAGGATTTAATGAGTGATGAAGAAAATTTACAGCAATGTGATCTATTGCTTCCAATTGTTTTAAAAATTTTTTCAATATCTCTAAAGTTTAACAATATTTAGAAGTACAAAGAAGCAAGAGCCATGACTTGACTTCTATATTTTTTCAACAAATGATTTCAGTTTTCGAAAAGTTCCAGCGAGAAAGAAAATCGTGTAGTCTCTACAAAGACGCATAAAATATGAAATTCGTTCGAAAAAGTTAACTGTTATCATATTGAAAAATGGCAGAAAGTGTGTGATTTTAGCTGTGCATTTGATTGGTCTGCGGAAAGGAACAGGTATTCGTCAGCTTAGATACAGCAAATGAATTTAGGGTTAGAGGCTATGAGTTCTCTGTCTTTACTGTACAAGAACACTGAGAGCTCAAAGTTGATGCATACAGTCTTAATTTTATTATTTCACGACTACCTTTACATTATATGATTAAATTGTTCATAACAACTCGCAGTTTACAGTTTCTTATGAGAAATATGTCAAAGATGCTTCATTTTAACTATTTATATAATAATGCATTGATTGTTTCTTCGTTTCGTTCTGAAATATCGTAACTATGTTTATTGAACATTCAATTTTCTGTTTTCTGAACAACGGAAATTTTGTTTGGTAATCTGTTCGAAAATGAAGCTCAAAATTCTCGAGTGCACAAATTACTAGATTGTTTTCCATAAATTTTATTTGGGCTCCACGTGCTCGCTAGCTGAGTTCCTATGAAACAAGAATTATTAAAAGACAAAAAAATGAGCTTAGCGGTAGGTTTGTATTCTGAAAAAACTTTCTGACAAGTGGCTTGACAAGAGAGGCTTCTGACAAGAGTTTGCATGTTAATGCATAGCACATATCGTGGAGTATAATAGTACTAATAACAATCAGAAAATTATGAGCAGTAATCATTATAACTCGGAAATTTTCACCTAGAAAAGTAGCTTGCAAAATGAGAACTTAGTTGGAGTGCCGCTTGGAGTCATTTTGTCTCGTTAACAAAAATTAGATTTCAAATTTTAGCTAACAAGATATTTAGTAATGAAGACCATTAAATTTGTTAATTTGAATTTAGGTACCATTTTAATAAAAAATAGACCATCAGTTTGCGACTGATGATACCACCAGGACGAAATTAGTTATCAAAATTTGTAATTGAGCTTTCTATGACAGCAAAGATGTACAGAATATGAATGCCAATTTTTTGCTGTGCAGAAATTCCGGTAGGTAGTAAGTATTCATGTAGGTAAATAATATACTATAATAATATAATAACAAATGGACCATCAGTTCGCGAAAGATGATACCACCAGGATGAAAAATTCAAAATTAGTAATCGAGCTTTTTTTGACAGCAAAGATGTACATAATATGGATGGCAGCCGCAATAAGATATTACTTATTATGTGTGGCGATTTTTTGCTGTGCAGAAATTCCTGTAGGTAGTAAGTATTCATGTAGGTCTTTAAATTTAATTAAATATTCCATTTTTTTTTGCATTTTTCTGTCGCAGGTCGCCCTTGTAGAATATTTAATGGCAACACACAAACGCCACAAGATTTAACGCTACAACACTTGTACACCAGACAACAATTCATTCACTGCTCATTCTTTCCTATGACTTTCTATTAATTGCGAATAGTTACTTTGTCATAAAAAACGTCTGTTTGGGCACAAGCCTGAACGACACTTGTGCACACATTTTTTCCTTAAATATCAAGCACTGAAACGAGTTAAAAGCTGTATTCTAATTTGTGTGGAGCTGTTCTTCGCTGGCATTCTCCAGTTACACAAGAGATTATCACTGCATCCTGCTTTGATCTTGTTTTTGAAGCAGTAACATTGATCTCCTCGTGAATGCCATCAAATATTCTGGAAGAGCATGTTCCTTTATACTTGCATGGGTTTGAACTCTGAAAAGCGTAACTCAAACATGAAAGTCCAGCGAGGCGGGCGCTTTGTTGTCATAAAACAAAATCCGTTCGTTTTGCTCATAAGTGTCATTTTTTCTCGTTTACTCGGAGTACAATATTCTTAGAAAAGGGGTCAAGAACCAAGAGTTAAATAACTTGTACTTTAGTTCGTTTTTATATTAATATAGAATTATCCCGTCCACTTCTCGCTTGCTTCCTCATAGCTCAGGTAAACAAAGGATGGCTAAAACTCCTTATTTTCTGAGTGATGACCTGTCGACGCTTCTGGGAATGTCCCTGTATGAGTCTAACTTTTCAATCAATATTTCTTTATCAAGCAACTGTTTCTTTGTAATCTACATTAATCCAACTTGAAGAAAGGGTTAACCCTACATTGAATGTCCTAAACTTTGCATCGTTGTAAGAATCCCATAAAAATTTTGATCTCTGTTCTGCCCAAACTGTCCCCCAAACTGTACTAATATTTTATATAATGACCAACTACTTTTGTTCTTCCTGTAGAACATAATCTCTGATCTCTCCTGGTCATGATATAAAACTGAGTGAGCTTTCCAGCCTGCTTCTTTAACTCATTTACTGCACGAAAACCATTTACTCCTGCTTGTTCTTGTATTTTTTCTATTCCCTCTCACGTACTCATTACAATTAATTTTGTTTGTTTTAAAAATATTTTAAAACTTTATTTTATGCTTCTACGTCACGAGATTTGGACCTTGGACAACTCATCAAATCTGTACCGTCACTAATATTTTTTCATTATTGATACACACACAGTCTGACTTGAGCTGACCGCTGCTTCGCTTCTGCTTCAAATTTACTCATTTTTATAAGCCGCTTCCTTTGCAGATAATCCACGCTCGCTTTCGCTTCACATTTGCTCAGTAGTGCTAATATTATTATTCTGTCTCTTCTGTTACGTCTTTGCTTCTTCAGTATTTAATTGCTCTTGTGATTGCAGTGCCTGTCATGGCGGCCTTCAGACAGGCGACAATATTTTTTGTCGCTTTGCAATCCCAGCCTCATCACTGATGGCCAATCCTTCTGTATATTTTAAAGAACCTTGATACGCTAAAAATATACGATAAAACATGATTTGGTCTTGCCCTGAGAACAACGTGCTGTTTGTGAAACTTTTACCTTAGGTTTTTCACACATCCATTGAGTATTTGGAGCTGCTTCTTGACCACGACGCTGCGTAAATGACTCTAAAAATACATCACGTTTGAGACTGAAAAAAACAGGGCGTTTCTTCTATTTGACGAGTGAAAACATTAAGTGTCTTCTCTAATTCGAATTTTTCTGTAGTCCTCCCAGTTGATTTTGCTCTCACTAGTCTTTATTGAACTGGCAATATGTACTTGTAATTATACTCAATTGATTTCAAAATTCTTACAAGTTATTAACGTTCCCAGGTTGATGAATGGTTCATATATTCGATCATTCGTCATTTCAGTTTCGACCAGTTTGTTTTTTATTAATTTTGCTTTCAAAAATACATTTTGTTCATTTCCTCCAAAAACAACCAGCTGTTCTTCGATATCAAGCGAATCTAACATAAAGTAAACTCTTTTTCGGAAGTGTTTTTTTAGTCTTCACGCGTGTCGTTGAGTGAAAAATTTGAACCGCTTGTGCATATTTTGTTGGTTATTAGACCATAAGCATAATCCACTACTTCATATTAGTGTTAATATTTTCTTCTCTTGGTTTTTGTAGTCCTAAAAACAGACATCTTAGTTCGTTGATTTCAGTTGTACAGAGGGAAGTGATACCCCGTATTCTCACTTTTTGTATATTGCACAGTATAATTTCCTACAGCTTGCATTATTTTTAATAAATGTGCAAATGTTCATTGTCATATAAATTTAATGATGCTCTCTATATTTGATGTCTTTTTATAATATGCTGCATTTATAGGTCGATGCCTTTTTATTTCAACTACGGAATGTTTTTCACTTGCTCACTAAATGATACACTGCAAAAATATTCTGCTTTTGTTCTTCTTCTCAGATATGTATATGCATTTTGCCAGAGTGTCTTGTAGAGGTTTAAGTAATTAATATTATTCTTAAAGTGATATGCATCATCACAATTTGATACGCAGTTTGTTACATGATATTTGACATGTTATTAAGATAAAATGGTATCTTGTTCGACTATTACAGCCGTATGAGAAGTTTTGCATTTTGCCATGCCATGCATAAATTGCTTTGTTACGTGCATAAGTCTTGCATTATAAATTAACTATTGCCGATCTTGTGCATTGATTTGGGCATGTTTAAACTTGCTTCTGAGGACCTCATCTCTGGTACACATGAAGATGAGAGCACTAGGAATAATTTGAATTTCCTAAATGTTATGAAATTTCTATAGTTCCTGAGTATTGTACTTGAATTTTAAAGGGAAAGTCCCAATCGACGTAAAAATAACACTAGCTTGTGATTAATCTATTGCAACTAGTGTAATTCGTGTTTTTTATTGAAAAAAATGTTTCCTCAAATTATAATTCGAAATACTTTTTCCTTATCTTTTTATTGTGGTTTAATTATAAGGTTGAAATCTCAAAATGAAACTGAAGAGCATAATTTTTACATCCTTCAGTTCAATGACTTAATCGTTTTTTTTTTACTGCTAGTTTCATTTTGATAATTCATCATATACTCTAGTCGTGCTCATAGAGTAATTTAGAGGCATTTTTTTAAAAACCTTTTAACTTTCATTCCTAAAATCGCTCGTTTTTTAATTTTTTTTTTTGACAATTTTCTCCAACACTATCATAATTGAAAATTATAATACCTTGATAGCGAAGTCTGAACTCGAGGTATTAAGCTGAATACTTTTCATATCTTTCCAACTCGGTATACATGACGAGTATTTTTAATGGCTTCTCATACTGTCCTATTTTACATTTTCTTATAATTGTGCTTAAAAAATATTCTTGTGTAAATAATACTACCTTAGATTTCAAGATCGTTTCCCTGGTTTGTGTGTCTAGGAAAGGTAAGTTGTTTTAATGTTCTTAATTACTAATTTATTGTTTTTTCGATAACCTGAATGACTCGCGTGCGTGTCCGTCGAGATGAACAAAAAACATTGTAACTGTGTGTTATAAACTGAATATTTCGTGATTTTAAGCTTTAATATCGGAAAAAAAGTTGGTGTTAGCGTTAAAACTGCATGTATATTTTTTCCCATTGTTCAAAATTAATGAAGTCTGAAAGTATTGAAATGCAAGCATTTTGAGAGTGATCTAATTCTAAAAACATGAATTCTCAACTGTTTAATGACTGCAAAGAACAATTTAGTTGAACACTGATAAAATTATAATTGTGAAATAGACACAGCAATTATACCGCCCTCCGCCTGCTATATGTTCTTACATGTGATAGCTGGTCGAAGGCCCGACTAATGATTTATAGATGCGAGAACTCCATGGAATTTGAGAGGATTTTCAAAGAGAAATGGCTCAATTTTAGTTTTATTTGCTTAAGCCAAGCATAAACTAGAGCAAGGGGGTTTTGACTGCAATTTATTGAACGCATTGAATAATAATTGTTTATGAATTATTGTTACTTTCATATTTAATACAATGCTTCCTTAAATGGAGTTTAAGTTGTGTTTTGTATGCTGCAGTTAGTTGAAAACTTCTGGGTCGTTTTGAAATTACAAGTTACGCATATCATCAAGTTTAATCATTTACGATAAATTAATGTAGTTTTACGAATTCATTTAAAATGTAGGTATTCTAAACGGTCAATATTACACATCCATCCCGGAAGCGCTTCGAATAAGCGTTTCAGTGTGACGGTAGTAGTTCAGATATAGCAAGCAATGCATAAAAATGAAATTATTTAGCCTTCGATGCATCAGAACAAACTTTATCATTTTCCATGGCGTACTTTGTATTAAAATATTCAGGAATATTGAAATTCCTAGGATTTTAGTTGTTTTTGTTTCAGAGAATATTCTGCATTACCAAGCATTACCATTACCAAGCATTGCGCGATTTCAACGTCCGTGCGCATTTAACATGCTATCATATTATACTTGTATTCGCTGTTATGAATTATGAAGTTCTTTGGCATGTTCTCAATTTGAATTCTTAGCATGTTCGCAATTTGCATTCTTAGCGTGTTCACAATTTGCATTCTTAGTGTGTTCACAATTTGAATTCTTAGCGTGTTCACAATTTGAATTCTTAGCGTGTTCACAATTTGAATTCTTAGCGTGTTCACAATTTGAATTCTTAGCGTGTTCACAATTTGAATTCTTAGCGTGTTCACAATTTGAATTCTTAGTGTTCACAATTTGAATTCTTAGTGTTCACAATTTGAATTCTTCCGGCGTTCACAATTTGAATTCTTAGCGCGTTGATAATTTGAATTCTTAGCGCGTTCACAATTGGAATTCTTAGCGCGTTCACAATTGGAATTCTTAGCGCATTCAGAATTTGAATTCTTAGCGTGTTTCCAATTTGAGAAAACTCTTGTACTTGCCACATCGACGGAGCAGGACTCAGCCAGATTACGAGTTCTGCCTTAGGTTTCGGAAACGGCTAAGTGGCTTTTGTAGCTTACCACACTGAGCTAAGAAAAACTTCATGCAGTGTTTGAAGATCGCGTAAATCTTAACTTCTGTGCCGGCTTAATAAACTTTGTAATATTGTGGTTGGGGACTAACTGCGAATTAGCGCTCAACGTCAGGCCCAAAAAGTGCATAAAATAAATCGTAACGTGACTTTTTGGCGTTAAATTATCTCACGTATTTGTTGCTTGGCTGAGTTCCGACAAACTGTGTTGCTTTCTCTGCGTAATCTAGCCAGAAGTTTGTCTTGGATTTTGGCTTCTAAAACCCAGAAAACATCGGTCGTGTACGTCTCTCTTTTTAGTTTTCTCCCAATATAAAATCCAGTTTATGAAAGTTTCTTTGCAGATTTAAGTACGAATTGTTTAACATTAGTTCATTTTTAAGATCATATGGAACATTTTTCTTCCTTGTTTCGGTCGGGGGGGCCCGAAAACGACTTCAAATATTTATACAGCTTCTGTAATACGGAATATTAGCCATCAATTTTAATAGTAAACTTTACCTCTGTATTCAGCTTTCAGAAAGCGTTAGCTCTCACTGATTTATCCTCCGTCGCGTCATAGAAGTAGTTCTTTTTTCTTCTCATTCACCAAGAAACAATGAATTGTGCATTGCTAATACCAAGAGCGTGGTGTCAAAGTTTTACTGTCTCACGTACTACGTAATATAGGAAGCGACCGATGCTTGTCCAGTCTGTCAGGTAGTGTACGCTGTAGAAAATTAAGACAGGCGTGTTCAAACAAACCTATGTATGTTCACTCACTGGTAAGCAAGCTTGTGTTCAGGAGACAAAGGGATGAGGTTTTGCTGGGAGTGCTGGCAAATGTGCTTTTTATGCCTTCAAAATTTCAGAGGTAATTCAAATAACTATATTCAATAGCGAATGAGTTACTTCTATTGTTATATTTTATTGAGCCATTTTCATTAATGCTTATTATTTATAAATGTTGTACGGTGTGAAATTAAATGAGGGGAAAACATTTCATGTCAATGAGCATAAATTTTTTCGCTGCAATGCATTTATATTCTTAAAGTTTCAACTTTTCAGGACAAAAGATCATCTCTTGAGTAATGTCTTTTAATTTATCTCCCAGATTTAGTCCTATTTTTGGATGTCTAATGCCTTCAAGTAATATATATAATATATATATATACATATATGTTAGGTATATTTAAAAGTACAATCGCGTATACTCAAAGTCTGGAATTATGTCTCTTTAACCATGGAAGCATCTAAAAATCATTTGATTCACTATATGCTCTATGAGTTTAAAAAGTGAAACTCGTTATTCCTTAAGCCTACTGAGGAAAATGATTGTATGAAATAACTTGCGTAAAATTGTCCATTATGAAGGTTGAACAAGACTTTTAATTAAGTTTGATGACAAGCTCCTTGCGGCATCACTTGATGAAGATAAACTGAAGAAACTCTTGACCTTACTTCTTGAGATCATCATTTGTTCGTAGTTTACAAAATCATTTGAATGAGTCAACTCTTAAAAAACATCTGGAAGTCAAGACTGGCATTCCAGTTTTCTTTTCGTCGAATCCTAAAGAGTTTTTAAATAAGATTAAAATAAGCTTTGAAAAACGGACTAAACAAATTATGAAGAGATGGTAAGAAGTTATTAATAATTATAGAAACTACATTGGAGACTGAATTTAATTATAAAATTAGATTTGGCCATTTGTTTACCGTCTACCAAAGCCCATTATTTTGTATAGGATGACGCAATACGCTGTGACACACAAATAATTTAAGTTTAATATCTAATCCAACAAATCATCTTTCATCCTGGACATCTCATTTGAACTCTTTATTTTTCAAGGCCCAACCAACTAATAAAAGTGCATCCAAAACCCTTTTAATCAACCTATTTTGTTTAACTCTTTCTGATACATCATCTGTCTATTGATATACTAGTTTCCTTGATGATAGACCTTTTTATCCATGTCTCTTTGAGCCACAATCTGCATAATTCTTTAAAATTTAGTTTTAATGTAAAACATGACTCGCGTTTCTCATGCTCTAGTCTCTCTCACTTTGCCTTCACGTAATAACGTCCCCGAATATTAACATTCTCTTCACCCTCATCGGTGCTCCGTAATTACATACAACGCTGGATAATTCTGAATAATTGTGCTAAGCCTCCGCCATTAGCTTGATAATTTTTGCCGTAAAATATTGTCGGCATTTTAATACCCAGAGACTCGCAAAACTTATTTTTATACCATAAAATTCAATATTTTCAAAATGTATAATAGGCTCTAATTTTTTTACTGTTTTCTATTTTGTTTTACCAACGTAATAATTACAGTGCATTAAAGAACCAAAGCTCAAAAATTAAATTTTGATTTTATAAATACGTATGTAAAACGTCCAGTTTTACCACACTCTAGCACTGAGTGTGAAAACTTGGCCGAGTGCACCGCATTACATTCACATCTGTGATGACATTACCATGATGTATGATGTGACATTCGTTGCACAGCTATGAAACAATTGCGTATGGGACGAGTCAAACCTAGCTAGGACAGAAAGTAACATTGGATAAAGTTATGTCGTGCTACGGTTAATGTCAGACACGTTGGATAAAGCTGTGTGTCGTGCTAAGGTTAATGTCAGACACGTTAGATAAAGCTGTGTGTCGTGCTAGGGTTAATGTCAGACACGTTAGATAAAGCTGTGTGTCGCCCTAGTGTTAACAGTCGGTCACACCAGGTGGGGCAGTTCATTATTTTAGCACACCATTTTAAAAATGAAACATATGTGCACAATATTTGTATTAAATCGTGCCATTTTTGTCTCGTAATTATTTATAAGAAAGTCTCTTCTATTAGAGAAGCTATAAGACGAATCAAATTTCCTGTCTTAAGTCCTGCAAGTTATTTTAACATCACTGATTTGTTTTAAAAATAAGAAAAATTATTACTAATTTGTGAAATAATCAATAATCTTACTTTCAAAAAACCCATCAGGATCATATTTAATAAAGAGCACACCATTCAACTTTTGCTTCTGTTAGAAATTTAAAATAATTTGCTGGTGCAAGATTTTCTTAAAAGCCTTTGCATTGCGAATGCCTTGTATGCCGCCTCAGAAGGGTCCTCTACACGAACCTAATTTATTATATGCAAAACCTTTTATAATTTCATCCTCTTGAACTTCTTTAGTGTCTAACAGCATGAATACCCTCCCTTGTTCGTATTCCTCTCGGTCTTTGATATACTTTGCTGAATTTTATCGCCAGAGTGCGAGACAAATCTCCGATTTGGGAGCTATTAGGGTTATTCGAAAGATCGAACACCCAATAACTTCAAATTTTGCCGTGAATCAAGCTAGATCGAGATTTGATTGGTCAAACCGAGATGATTGTTTTGATGTAGGAAGTCTAGAGCACCAGAATGATGGAGACTAGGAGACTGCCTTTGATGTTTGAAGCTCACGATATAAAGTGAATTTGTGGACGTGTTTCAGCTTTTTCGATTTTTTTTAAATATGCAGATTTACTATCAATCCATTTGCATAGCATTTGATATTTTATAAAATAATTGACAAATCCAAAGCAAAACTAAAAGTTATTGCTGTATTAATTTGTGAAAAGGGAAAGATTGAGTTAGCTGCTTGTATTGTTCAATCAAATTAAATGCTAAAAAAAACTTTTTTCTCTCAATAATCACGAGCCAAAGTTTACTTGGCACTTCGGACTGATATTAGTTCAGAACAAAATGCTAGCTAGCATTTTTAAATAGGAGACAGAAATTACGTATACAAATTTCCACCTCTAATAGACTACAGAATTCATGCACGTTCATTTCAATGCTCAGTATGGACGGCGTGCCTCAGACTCGAGTGTCGCTGCCTAGAATGTCAAGTTTCCAATGCCATGCACGACTGGAATGCCACTCTGCTCTGCTAATTAAATGTCGTCTCATAACGCATAATATGAAGCATAACTTCACGCTGCAAGATGCCAGCGATGCTGTGCAATGTCGCACTCACGGTCACCGTCGTGGCTTGTTTCCAAAATTGTTCAAAGCCAATTCTACAGGCCCGGTAAACTGATTTTCTTTGGAAAAAAAAATTCCGTGTTTAGTTGGATCACTTTTAGTAAAGTAAGTTTTTGATAAACCATCTCTATGTTCGCTAAACTCTTTTTGGTACGAACGAACAAGTCCGCGTTCAAAAGAAGCGCATATACGCGTTTGTTTAACTCAGCTTCCCTGGGGATTAATTTTAACCTGTTGAAAAACACCAGTACTCGTTTGAATTACTAAGTTATAGAGCATCAAGTATTTACCTACACAAATGAGTATTATTAAAATTCATATGTCAGCATACATTAAAACAAAGTTAAATTGTAGCCTAAAACTTCACTAATTTGTTTTTGATATTCTTCCCAAATTGCATTGGCTTACAAAGCTGCGGTTCCAAGGCGTGCACAGATTCTTCTTTTCTCGACTAAACTTTCCAAGCCGCACTGTCAGCTGGCTGGACGTCTTCCTAATGCCCTCTCCCTGAGTACCTATTTAGATGACGAAAAATGGCGCTCCGAGAGTTCGAGTTTTTTTCACACCCATAAAAATTTATAGCAGTTATTGTCCCAGAGACTCTGAAGACCAGCCTTCCTGCTGCCGGTCCCATCTGATTCCTAAAGTGACATTGAAATCAAAATGACTGAGTAATCAAAGGCTGACAGGGACCATCAAATTCTCATTACGAGGCGACCTAGTTTTATGCTGGCCATTTGGAATCGAAGAGAGGACGAATCTCCGGTCGACTTGATTTATCAAAGCAGCTTGGAATGAGAGTTCAGTCTTATGAATATTTTTATCTTCAACACTTGTTACCATCACTTCACCACACAAAATACCGTCTTTCACCCTTTGTGTAGGGAATAATTTGGTATTTCTTACTCCAAAATTGCCGTACTTTCTGCACAACGTAGCTCTTCATTAACCGATATGTTCCCTATTAATATTGACTGTGCGCATGACATCTCGAAAAGGTTGAGTACTTTTAGAAGATACGTCTTTTTTTGATCTATGTATTACTTATAAAATGTTGACGTTTATTACACAATCCCCGTACGTTATATCAAAGGAAGCTGTACTGTATCGAATGTGTGTCGATTTAGAGGTGCGCAAATTCATGTCAGTAAACACTTCATGAGGGAAATTTAATTCAAAAAGTTTGTTAAAAAAATAGTTCATAAGCAGTGAAATGTAATGTTCAGGTCACCAAATTAGCGCTGTACGTTCATATGTATAATATGACAGCGGATTCAATAATTTGTTTGCTGAAAGAAGCCTTTTGTATTCACACGACTTGCATTCAGCAATCTTCTGTCTTTTATTCCTGCAGATAATAATAGCATCTCATAAACGTCAGTAGTTGATCTACGACGCCTTTAATTTGATGGGTATGATTTTAGAAATAAAATTAGTATTGTTGTTCAACAGCAAAATCGCTGACGAATCACGAAAAATATCAAACTCAAACTATATTTGCATGCAAAGGCGAGTTCTAGATGCATAAACAGAATTAAATGCATCACGTAAATTTAAATAAATCATCAAATGTTAGTTTTTTTAGATAAAAAAGTGTCATACTAATGGTCCAAATGATTTGTCCTCAAGCTCTCTGAAAAAAGCACCACCTACGTCTTGATCTCCCCTCAGTCATTCAGATAGTGTCTGTCCTCGTCAGCTCACTTCATTGACCTGGTAACTCTCATTTGTTTCGTCAACTAACCGCCGCTAAATGAGCTAGAGTTTCGTAAACGTGTAATGTGGAATCAATTTCACAGTTAGATATGTCCTATCTGTCTATTTTTCTTCTCTTTTTCCGTTCCCCGTGGTTTAACAGTACAAGCTGCCTTCCTTACGAGTATCTTCGCTGTGTGCCGTAGTTATTTCCTTCATCTTTCAATCCAGTTGTATGATAATTTTAGAATACGCCTTAGTCGTTCAGATGCTGCTAGTGCGACTACTTTTCTAACGTAAATTAATTTAATCACAACATTTACAGGGTGTCTCAAAAAAATGTACTCACCCTTTAACGGTTGCTAACATGCTGTCTTCTTTGTGTTGCAGGTGTGAGGTTCGAACCTTTGCGAACATGATTAAATGTGATTAAAGAATCATGTTCGCAAAGGTTCGAACCTCACACCTGCAACACAAAGAAGACAGCATGTTAGCAACGGTTAAAGGGTGAGTACATTTTTTTGAGACACCCTGTATCATAATTTTTCCCAACGTTTTTTCTCAACGTATTGGATCTTGTTTTTCATTCTTTATTATAAGAAGTGTTCCGAAAAATGTCTATTAATGACACCATGGTATTTGTTTATGGTTATTCTTCAATGTAATTAAATCAGCTGTCGAATTATTTTGAAGTAGAGCGCTTAAGTAATCAAATTTTGTACGGGATTTTTTCCGTGACTCATACTGTTGACAATTTTTTTTAATTCTTCCTCTTCGTAGAATCATTCACCCTCCATCTCTTGCTCCAATATCAACGCTATGTTTCACTAGCTCGTGTTTATTGTTCCCTTAGCAGCAGATGCAACAAATCACTCACCCTAGACTAGTTCATATCAGTGCATCCCCAGCTCCTCCAGGCCTCTCTCTTAAATCAACGCCAATCACGAGACCCTGAATATCTGTGACTGATCGAGAGTCCAGACCTGAACACAGCGCCGACTGAAGCTCAATTTGCACCATCATGTCTGCATATAGTACCCTCCATCTCTTCCCTTATTTAAAGGGCATAGACTTTACCGCTCTTTGCTGTTCTCTCTGTTAAAGCTGGGCTTTGTTTTACCAACTATGGAGTCTCTTGATTCCACTAAGAGCTCGCGCTCATGTAAATGAACTATAAATATTCATTGAGGAGATTGTGCAAATGCATAAGCTATCAGTATTCTTGTATCTTTTTCCGTAGTTTAGTATCTAGCATTAACCTAGAATAGTGCTACTAATTTTGACATTTGCTGTCCTTCGAAATGAAATAATACTGAAGCGAAAAACTTCAAACTCTCTAGGCCACTTTAAGCTACCCTTTTAGCTACAACAGTATTTCTAAGGTAATAATTTACACTAGGGTAGTATGCATAAGTGGACGATATTTCCCCACTAACATGCAAATGCTCAGGTTTCCACGCATGAACACTTTATGCCAGAGCCGACTGCCCCAACGGCTTTGCGATATCCTTGTGCATGGGGATGGACCACCTCCAGAGAAATGGATGTAGGTATCTGCTCTTAATAGGGCGCTATTTGGACGCTTAACTCACCACTAGCGAGGGACTTGTCATCCTCAGAGGTGCTTTTGCGCAACTTGAGGACCAGCCAAGGTCTCGAGTCCAAGCGAGACTTGAAGAGATTGGGGTCGCTTCGCTCCAAAATGTACTCTGCTAGAAGTCTTAAAATTATGAGTATTAAAGCCCTCAAAACTGGGGGGGTGAAGGACAAGTAGTTTTAAGGTAATTGAAACCATATGCATTCTTTATCAGGCTGATGGTGGGAAAAATAAGCCAATTACTCATGCACTGACTTACTTACCGATGCAAGTAGTGTGCCTAAGTGTACCTCACACGCGAAAATTTGTTAGCCACACGTGGCCCAGAAATTTTAAATTTTCCTAAAACCCTTCCATTTGAAAATCATTGAGCTCTGATATCGCAAGCTAATTCTGTTACCTTTGAAATTCCGAAGTTGCTTTTGGTGTCCCGTAACTCCGCTCCAGGTCACCCTTTAACTCTGTCACAACTTCGGAGGCCTGAGGTCCTTTAGCGAGTGCCTCGCCTGCCTGACAAAGTAGAGGCCTGCAGGGGCGCCTTGCACTTTCTCCAGAGTTAGAGCTAAAAAACTGTGATATAAGAATTTAAAAAAATATTTCAAGTGTGTGAATGAATGTATCTGGTACCTGCTAAATTTATTGCTTCATAAATGTGCTGACTTGAAAATAAATAGAAGCGAAACTCTGCTTGTTTAAAGCTCTGACTGTCAAGTGGCTACGTTGAATTACCTCGCAAATTTCCGTCCATCTACGAATATGAGAGATCTTTGCTATCAAAACGAGCGTAACTGCACTGAGATGGTTTAAACACCTCATGAGACAAGTGGCTGAAATTGGCTGTGCACGCGTACGGGTGAAGAGAAACTTATTGTACACCCGTAGACGAGAAGTTGAAGTCAGTACGTACGCGGAGCTATGAGAAACAACATTCATGCGCCGAAGAGTAAGGAAAAACAACCTGTATGCCTTCTTTTCACTAGTGAATAAAGCGTCTTATGCGTATGTAGATGTACGAGAAAAGGCCAATTTACATGTTTCCAAATCTTTGCTCGCTGTATGAGTTACAGTGATACGGTGAATTAATATGAAAGCTGGACACACCCAAATCCTAGGCGTGTATAAAACTCCTATAAATTTAGGAAGCTCATGCACTCTAGGGATGACTTTTTAAAATCAGACGTACCTGAAGTTACTTCAACTTTAGTCTTAAAATTCTAACAGTACTGCTGCGTTTTTCATTAAAACCGATTAGAGTTGCACCAATTCAGAACTTCAAGTCAAGTTCACTACTGATGGTTGCCAAGTTGGCAACACTCAGTGATGATTTCATAGAAGCTTTTGAAGTTGCGTTATCACCGTCGAAACCAAGCCGGAAAATATTGAACTGACCACAAATACTTCCCTAGTCACAGAATTGAGCATTTGCTTGCGTGAGCCTGTATCCAGATATTCAAAGGACTTCATAGGCTTGATGCTCGTTAGTCGTAGTGCTACAGCCGATGTGAGCATTTTTTTCCGTCAAGTGTTGAAACAACTGCTGGCAAAAAAAAATAAAGGTTGAACTGTACCTTCGTTACTCTAACTCTGGAGCCACGTAGAAGTTGCAACGCAAACGCATTGTTTTTGAAGGGGTTGGAACTGCGGCTTGTATGGAAGCATCTTAAAGATGAGTGAACCGCTTCCCTTTTAACCGAGGATACTAGCAAGCTCAGCTGTTGCATTTTGACTAAAATCTCCTCAAAGGTAAAATCAGGATGTTTTCTGTGGTAGTGCACCGTGAAGATGTGTTAACTCTCTGCTCCTTTGTGGTGAGCTTGACAGCAAGCGGAACGCTGGACAATTCTAAATATCCCCGTAAAGACCAAGTGAGTTTTTGACTGATGTTACTCAAAATTGTCACTCATCTTTGCCTATTTATGTAATTTCACCTAAATTATGGACGAAACATTTAAAATGTAGGACTAATGAAAATCATTTCTATTATATACAGGGTGTCCCAGAAGTAACTGACCCTTTTGATTTGCTAATAAACCGAAAACTATTAACGCCAGGAAATTGAAACTTATTTTATTCGAAAGAAAAACCTTTTTATGGCACAATAGAACACTTGGTATCCTATTTACGAACCAGCTTGACATTTTATTTTTGCTTCATTGCAAACCCTTAATTTTCATCATGTCTCCATACAGCAAAGAAGAAAGAAAAAGAATTTTGCAAATCTACGCACAGACAATGTCAACAACAGAAGTGCAATGTAATTACAGAAATTATTTCAGAACAACAACCAGTTCTTCGAAGAACACAATTAAATCGGTATATCGAAAATTTACGGACACTGGAAATGTTAATGATAAACAACGATCTGGAAGATTCGGAATAATTAACGCGACTGTGATAAACATTAGGTAATAACTGTTGGGTTAATTTAATTTTGTAAGGATATAACTTCAAGTCTTTTTTAAGAATTCGGTGTAATGTCGATCGCGAAATGGATAATTGAGTTGAACGTTTTCTGATGGAGGCTTTAGGATTATCTGTCACACTTGCAGAAACTCGCTCGATTACAGCTTCATTTCAAGTTGATTTTAATCTTCCAGATAGTTGTTTATCATTAACATTTCCAGTGTCCGTAAATTTTTGATATACCGATTTAATTGTACTCTTCGAAGGACTGGTTGTTGTTCTGAAATAATTTCTGTAATCACATTGCACTTCTGTTGTTGACATTGTCCGTGTGTAGATTTGCAAAATTCTAATTCTTTGTTCTTTGCTGTATGGAGACATGATGAAAATTAAGCGTTTGCAATGAAGCAAAAATCAAATGTCAAGCTGGTTCGTAAATAGGATACCAAGTATCCTATTGTGCCATAAAGGGTTTTTCTTTCGAATAAAAGAAGTTTCAATATCCTAGCGTTCATAGTTTTCGGTTTATTAGCAAATCAAAAGGGTCAGTTACTTCTGGGACATCCTGTACTAGTGTACCCAGCCGTCAAAAATGACGGATGAGATTTTTGTGATAATAACCGTGCCATCAAAAATGATGGCAAATACTGTTGGAAAGATATCAAATAAAATTACATATAATAACGCAATGCAATACATTTAGTTTTATATATATTTTCGAAGGACAAACGTTTTAATTGAGTATTTCTTTAATGACAACATTCCTAGTGAAAACTAAGACACTTAGTTTTCTACTGCTGCAATTGACTCTGCAATTCGTGTCATATTCGGGTACAATGTACCCGAATCATAGGGCAATACCCCGCCGAACTCGGTATCCACGATACGGACTCGAGTATATACGGCTCTGGATCTCTCGTTTTTTGAAAGTGACACGAAACATAAAAATAAATAAATAAATATATATATAAACACACAACGGTCATTCTTGGTATTAGATTAGATTAGATTTCAGGAAAGACAGTGGTTCATGTAAAGACTCTACCTGGCCGACGGCATTTCTGTCTGTCTTGAAGTTTTTTTTGTGCAATCGTTTGAAAGGCTGCTTATTTAGATAGTGCTTCTCGTATATTTATTCATGACCTATATTATGTCTCTTGAGAATGTTATGCGTATCACTGTTATTGCCTTATTTCTTAGCTTGTTGTATATCTCAATGAACGATACGTTTTAAATATAACGCTTGATTAATATTGGTGTTGACTTAACAAAATTTATATTTGAAATAGTTACATTTATTGACAATTTAGTAGTTAAAAAAATCAATAAATCAGGCTTAAACATGAAACGAAGCAACTTTCAAGTAAAGCTTCTCCCTATCGAGTGTGGCAGTAATCCAGCACTGTCTATCGTTGTCCATATGAAATAAATTGAAATGGTCAGTATCCTTGTACATTTTTATTGCCACACGTAACTGCTTCATTTTTTAATGTCAGCGTTTTTTACGTCACCCAGACGTAAATATAATTTTGCTAAAAATATTCTGAGCGGTTAGCATGTTTGGGTGAAGAAGAAAAAATATAAATGTGTTTGCACACGATTGGTTTCTCCTTCTCTTGCATTATCACTAAGGCTTTAAATCATCGAATGTAATTCCTGTTAGTCGTCTTTATAGGTAGTACCAGCCAGTGATAATTTTCTTCGAAATCAGGTTTTTTTTTAGTTTTTTGGGGATTGTTTACCAATATTAATCATTTGAAATAAAAAATTAGTCAACGTCCAAACTTCTATGAATTCATAGCCAATTAAGAAACTCACGTACATTAATTTATTTTCCCAGAGCCGTGATACTTTTCAAGCTTATATTTTGTTACCTTTGATAACTTCCTACGAAATATGACGACTGACGTAGTTGTGTTTTTTAGTCCTGTCACAAAATTCGATATAAATAAAAGCAAATCAAATACCAATACATCAGAGCCAGTGCTATCACACGTGTGCAGAAGCTTGATTCACTTCACACTCACAGAATCCGAACATTCTTCCATGCTGTAAATGATAGTCGAGATGCCTGTGAACCGAAAGGAATATTTACAAAGGCAAGAGATTCTTGTTCGGTGGCTGTGAATGCACTAGATCCTGAGAGCTCGAGTAACACCAGGGACTATCACGTAAAAATCATTAGGAGTTCTTTGATTCCTGCCCTGCTAGCTGACGAGGTGTCCGTAAATCGTCTCCGCCAGCTGCGGACATGTCACTGTTGTAAGGCGAGTCTTTCAGGTCCGACAAAAAGCTAAGGTGCAAGTTTGTCGCTACCAGATTGTCGGACCTCTTTGTTTACCCCCAACTTCATGTGGGTTCTACCACAAAAAATAAAGTGCTTCTGACAGCACAGGGCAGGTTGCGTCTTACAGGACAGTTCAGCAACGTAGGTTTTTGAGAGATATATCATATTTATGGTGCGAAATACGAGCTTGATTTTGTTTCTTCAATACTCAAGCATTGCTCGCACAATGTACTGATTCTTTTTAGATCGACACAAAGCTTATATAGTATGAGTGGCATATTTTACATATGTTCATGCTTCTTAGCAGCAAATTTCTCATTCTTGCAGAAAAAAATTACTTTAAGTATGCACTGATTTTCCTCCTTTTCACCTAAAATAGTTCCATACGCCCGTCAACCCCGAGGATTTCGCCTCTTCAGAGGCTTTGTCTGGTAATCTTGTTTAGGTTTATTCTATTACTCATGCTTTCTTTTCAAGCTAAAAATTCCTGACAGCAACTGCTGGCAACGCATTCTGATTTTGAAGCTTTCCATTTCCTAGTTTTCTAGAGAAAGGGGGATATTTAGCTTTTATGTTTTTTTTTGGGCTTCTATTATTGCTTCGAAAGTTTCACGGTTTTGGCATTTTTCTCCAGTTTTTGCATTGTTGGCGTGCGTGATCCTGGACCATAAGTTTAGAGCTTTTTCTGAGCGTCTGAAGAGCAGGAAGGCGCCACAGGTTTGCATGAAGTCCGTATTTTGCCACCGTTCTCGACCATGAGCATGTCTAACGTGCGTGTTACGGGTGTCTCTTACGAGCTCTGCTCACTTTATGGCACCAAGCTAAATTTTTCATTTTAAACGTTATGTTAATTGCTTAAAATCATGCAATTTTCGGTTAAATCTGTCTCGATTCATTATTTGTGCTTCCACTTGCCGGCAAGCAGACGACATGCAGGAGAAGCTTGTGGTGAACTGAAGCAGGAATGTTCGTATCGTCTTATACCACAGAATAATTTATTGTGATTTCAATCACACTCAAACTGAATAAAATATATTATTTTTCAGCAGTATTGTTAAATATTGGCCTAGTTAGATTTTAAATTTTATTACATCTTTAGTAAGAACCACAATCGTAAGTAATAAATAACTTTGAAATGAGTCACGTATTGAATTGTTCCAGTATTTGAGTGTGATGAAGTAATGTTGAGCTCTTTCAGTGTGGGGAATGTCCCTCGAACTACGATGACATACCTATTGAAGCAGTACAGCAACAAAGAGATCTTGGAATCATTATTACTATAAATCTCAAACATGGCAAACGAGTGCAAAAAGCGTCAGAAACACTAGCAGGATCATATGGAATCTGGCCTCACATGGAATATGCAGTACAGTTCGTGTCTCCTACCCTACGAAGAGATATTAATAAACGGGAGAAAATTCAGCTTAATGATTCCTGAGCTCGGCAATCTTAGCTACAGAAGGTGTGGTCAGCAGCTTGAACTCATTTCGACAGAGACGATAACGTGTGAACCAGAAAAACGTTAAAAACTGATGTTAAGAAATTTCAAGACAGCCCAAGCTCTACACTTTTTTCAGTTAAAATTGCCGAAACATGGAACCAGCTACCCGAAAATTCTCTGCTGGTACTGTGAACATATTTAAAAATCGTCTGGACATATATCGGATAAGAGACTTCCATGTTTTGTAACATACTGATTCTACTGGATGTCCATAAAGTCTCTTATAAAAGTCTCATAAAGTCTCAACAGCACCTCTTTCACAAACAGGATCTCTGAAACACACAGAAGCAAAATATAATTAAAGACTTTAATGAACACTGAATACAATAGAACAAATCTGAATAAAATATCTTATCAATTGCATTTGTAATAAATTTTTGATATGATAGACTTTATGGACACCCTGTATATCTCTAACTCCTGGAGTTTGTGTATGATTGCGGTATGTATGCGTGACAAATGCCTGTACGGGGTATAGTGTGTATACTTGACTGAAATGACGCGTGATTGAGGTGTGTGCGTCATCGATTCCTTTCCTTTGGACGGCTTGGGGCTTGGGTAACCACCCAAGAATGGGCCAAAATTCTCGTTCCTCTCTGTTCTATTCTATTTTATTGTAGATGTTGATCCTTTGCATAATGGAAAAAGTTCCATGGGTTGGACTAATTCAACTGTAGTATTGTGTTTCAGCTAATATGTACGAGTAATTTCGAGTACGGGGTGGTGAATAAGTAACGCACCCTTTTAAAAAATCTATAACAAGAAAACTATGAGGCAACGAATCCGAAACAATTTTAAGCAATGAAAGAAAATTAGCTCTCATGAAAGTGTTTAACCTATTTTACTAGTAATCATTGCCTATTGTTTTACTAACTTAACAAATTTAAATTCAGGAATGATGTGCAACGCAAAAGAGTAGTAAGCGAAAATTGAAAAACTTTTCCAGTGTAGTGAATCCATTGTTACGCTGGAAATAATTCCTGGAACATTTTTTAGGCTGAAAGCCCATTCTAAATTGTTTAAAATTAATTGCCACTTCATTCAGAGAAACGGATTTATTCGAAGGAATTATTGAACATACTACAAAACATTTTTCCACATCCGTTAATTTCAAGTATGATGATGTTTAGTGGCCTCTTTGACCTCTAATCGAAATTCTCGCAATTTTTTCATCTGGAATTATTTGAAGGGAAAGTTTTAACTTACGATACCTGATTCTCAGGAGGAATTAAAACAAAAGATCGTCTAAGAAATAAATATCATAACTTCAGGCGCTGAATAAAGTGCTGCATGAGGGCCATCTAAAGCGCACGCATTTGTTTATACAAAAATTGATGCCACCTAAAAGAATATTGTTCCATACTTAAATTGTGCATTAAACTATTTTATCCTTTCTTTTTTAAGTTCTTAATTTTAAATCATGATATAAATACGGTTCTCATAAATAAAAAAGCAATCGAACAAAGAGAATCGAAGAAATAGTGTTAGAATAGTGTTGAACTAAGCTTTCAGCTATACTCTTTTTAAAATTTATTCCATGTTGTATGAGACCGGTTTTGGTTTTGTTAAAATAATGACCGTTTTTAGATACAACTTCTGTATTAAACATTAATTTTCTGAACCAGAATTACTTAAAAAACATAGGAACAAATTTCGTTTTCTCATGAACTACACTGTATTCAAGGGCAACTATTCTCTGGTGATGCTGTACCTGCGCGTTCCATTTAAGCTGCACCTCAATTAAACGAAGAGTCCAAGACATGACCTCAGACTCCCTCTGTATTCCCCAGAGTGATCCAATCCTGGAAATAGAGACAGTTTGGAAACTCTATGTAGGAGGCAGACTGACATGTAGCCCATTCCTCTCGCTCGTAGACAACACTGACTAGACAAAAACTGGGACGAAGAGTGTCGTAGGTCCTGCTCAGTGAAGCGTTTGGCTATCCATACAGCTGAGACGATGTGTGAGTAACTCTACACGATGACGGTGTGTGAATAACTAACTATACACGATAATGATGTGTGAATAACTAACTATACACGATGATGATGTGTGAATAACTATGTATACATGATGATGTGTGAATAACTAACTATACACGATGACGATGTGTGAATAACTAACTGTACACGATGACGATGTGTGAATAACTAACTATACACGATGATGATGTGTGAATAACTAACTCTACACGATGATGATGTGTGAATAACTAACTCTACATGATGATGATGATGATGTGTGAATAACTAACTATACATGATGATGATGATGTGTGAATAACTAACTATACACAATGATGTGAATTTTTTCATGCTGACGGACAGCACAAGATAAACATTTATTTTATACAATTCCCATGTGTGTCATTCTTCAGTGCATGACCGCTCAAGCTTCATGATTTCTCAAGAGCTCCCGACGGCAATAAAGTATAAATATTTACCCTCGAGTTGTTAGCATGAAGTGTTATTCCTAAGACTTTGTTTTGAGGGAATTTCTGGTGTTCTGGCCTGAAGTGAGAGTGACAAGATTGATCGAAAACAAACACTGCAAAAATGGTTTCGAAACACGCCCAGAGAAAAACTTCAGAGTAATATCTTCCACAACAAAAAATTTAGTTTGGTGTATAAATTTGTACTTATGAAGCTTGAGTAATCATGATATTCAGCAAACGTTCATGACACCGTAGGGGGCCAAGCGAAAAGAAAGTTTAGAATAGAATAGAATAGAATTAGGCTATAGGAACGAACCTTCTGGCCCATTCTTGGGTCGGATAATTACTTCGATAATTATTTGGTTTTATACCCAAGTCCCATGCCGTATTTCTAGCCGCGTCAACCATGTCGGCAGCGGGATTCGAACCCGGGTCTTTCCGCTCGCAAGCAGATTCGCTCACCAGTCGACCAAGCTGGTGATACTTAGCATGGATAGATGGATAAACCATAGCAAATTTTGATGTTGGATATTCATTAGAATATATGGTCAAGAACGTAACACCCACTCTCTTTGAAAGTCAAGTTTTTAAAATCATTTAAATTACAATGAATATTATTGATATTTTCCTTTCATTCATAACGTACAGTGCATATATGTATTTATTCATGCGTGTGAGTAAATTTTTATTCTTCGTTTGTTAAACATTGGCTATGTTCAGAGAGAGAATGTATAGAAATTCAACTGCTAAATTATGCATTCAGGGTTTTTGGTGCAGAACTTCAGCCTCTCTATAAAATCTGTGCATCTTTCGTCAGTCGCTTTTTTAGCGTCTATCTAGATCGTTGAAGCGTTTCACTTTCCTCCTATATATCTGAGAGAAGAATTTACATACATTGAAGCAGTAGGCATTTACCAATATGTGTTAACACGTTGCCTCCGATTGCCTGACTGGTGTAAAACTTCACTTTGTACGCATAGTAACTAGAAGGATCTGAAAAAATTACAGAACCTAACCTCAGTGGTACACATACGTACCACTTCGGAGTCAACGTGTTAAAGGTGATTGAAAAAAAACTGTGAGAAACACTGGCACAGATTGAAAAAACTGATTACAAAACTAATGGAAAAAACTGATTGGTGATTGAAAAAAAACTCTGAGAAACACTGGTATAGATAATGGCTGAAGAGATGACAACGAAGGGAAAATGAAAATCTTAGATGCCTTGATTTTTATGACATGGAGGTAATTTTAGGTCGTATTCTCTGTTCTGATTCGACCAAGATTGCGCAGTTGGCGACGCTGAAATTTACTAGTGTCAAACATTGAATCAATTCGTTTGTAGAAATCCTCGCTCTGACTTGCAAATCGCCAAACATTGTGAGCCGATTACAGTTATTCAATATGAAATGCACCTATTTATTTACGCAATATATCGTTCAACATGGTGATAAATCATGGCTATTTTGGAATGAGTGTACGTTCGTAAAATCACTATTTAATTTTAACCCTAATTTGAGGGCGCAAGTAAGATTCTGAAACTAACTCATACAAAATATGAGCAAAATTTTGTATATCTATTTAAAAAATAAACTTGCCCTGTATTTTTCGTACCTTCAGCCTAAAAAAATTCTTTTTAAGGGTTTTCGTGATCACCTGTTAAGTAGAGGCTTAAAATGTTCTGGTTTTGATGCTATTCTTCGCTCCCGATGAACTATTTTTTTAAAAGAATTATCATAAATAGATGCAGGGCTTGGATCTTCATGTGAAGATCTGAAAAACTTTTCTTTCTGGGAGTAGTAAACTCGTGACTCGAAACAGCCACTCTTCTGTGTCAGAAGATAAACATCTGAATATATAATTTTTTATGTTTAAGGTCAGCGATTGAAGCTCTAGTTTAAATATTTGTTATCTCTAGATAAGATAAGACTCGACACACAAGTGAGGGAGGCACAGTAAGGTATGAGGCGTGCGTGCCTCCGGTACCGGTATAAAGTGTGCAGCAACCCTTGGTGTTCACGCTTAGTGAGGAAATCATTCTGCTCATCTGCATCAGCAATCATTTGGACAGAATTTTACTGAAGTTCTCTGGTTGTTTCTTGAAAAACAGTTAATGAATTCAATTTTTATCAGCCTTTTCATGGCACGATATTTACGGGAGTAAATTCCTTTTCCAAAGACAAGTACTGTCGTTGCAAAAGAACACTCTTGAGTTGCAGTGAGTAAAGGTGATGGTAGTATTTACGGAAATCCAGTGTCTGAGCGATGTCGAGTCAGAAATAGTCAGTGCGTGACAAAATTCCATCACCTTGATTCGTTTTCGCATAGAATCTGATAATAAAAACAGGAAAAACGCTTTTCAAAGCAAGTCCGTTTGCTTCTGTTGCGTTGCAAAAGAGTTGTAGACTTTAGAATTTGAAGTGCGGCTATTTTTAGGATGTCTGCACAAAATTTTGCTTCACTTGGACTCTTTTGGCGTAACTTGAGGGAGAGCACGTGGCGGTGGCCGGACTGTTCGTCTTGTTGCAGGAAGGATGGCAAAACTCGAGTCCTATTAGATCCTGTAAGTTAACTTTCCATTACGAAGAACAGGTTAATTTCAATGGAGTGTCTATAAACGTTTTCAATAGCTGTAAGTTAACTTTCCATAACAAACGACAGGTTAATTTCTATGGAGTATTTATAAACTATTTGTATGGCTGTAAGTTACTTTTCCATTACAAACTGCGGCTGGTTTGAATAAAAGTGTCAACAAACCCTTTTTATGGCCATGAGTTATTTTAGTTTTCGATTGAAAACTGCAGGTTAATTTCAATAGAAGTATCTGTCAACCATTTTTCTGAATTTACAGAGGGCAGTCCTACTTTGAACCAAATCCGTCATGTGTCTATACATATAATATTTAGTTATGGAAAAATATTTTCTCCAGAGTGCAATTAGGATTAAAAATAACTAGGCGGCATGGCTTAAAGTTTAAACGTTACGTTTCGTAAAGCTATATTAAGCTTCATGCCTCTAAAATTAGCCTGCACCGAGCCCTAATTTTGGATTAGATCCCTCATCTTTGTTTTTGCGGCAACTTTGCAAGGAAGTAGTGAGCTAGCAAGCCGTGCTCAGCTAAACTTGAAACCAGTTTACTCGCGTAATGCTCAGTCATTTATTTAGGCTAAACGCAATTACTGGGCAAAGGGTTCGTTTTTGCTGGTCTTCTTCTAATATTGGATCGTAACCTGATACTTAAGTAAAAACTTCCTCGCATATTTTTCATCCAGCGTAGTCCTTAAAAGTATCTAGCCCTTCTTGTTAAGAATTTTTCCACGATTTATTTTTATTCAGGTACAAAAAACGGTTGGAGCGAGAAATGGTCGCTTGCGTTTATATAACCGATAACCAGCTACGCCTTTTAAGTTCTTCACAAAAATTTTACGCGACTTTGATCGTGCTGATTACAGAAATACGGCATTATTCAACATAAAGGATGAAGGTACGAGGTGAACTGAATTCGATTATCAAAAAAAATGTCCCGTTTTCCTTGGATTTCGGCCAGTGCTGTTTGAAGACACTTGAAAAGATCGGGTTTCATAAAAAAATGTTTGTACTACAAGTGTTTCCCTGCGTACCCTGCTCCTTTAAAACACACCGTGGCAACTTTGTTGTCAGTAGATCTAGCTGACGGATCAATGCAATACTGACCGATGGTCATGCGAGTGGATCAAAGCTCGTGGAAACTGGAAAGTGTTTCGAAGGATTTTTACCTGAGACTAGAGTGCAAGAATAAGGGAAAGTTACCAAATAGTGCTGCATGACTCATTGGAAAATTGACAAGCAGTGCTTAAGGAATCTATGAAAAGTTTCCAAGCAGCACTCAAGGAAATAATAGAATGCTTTTCCTCAGTATCAACATGCAATAATGTTGGTACTGAGGAAAATATAGATATAATGTATAAAAGTTACACTCGTAGTTGCGCATTTCATTTACCCATTATTAACTGTAGAAAATTTTCCCTTAGTAGTTGGTGGTAAAGAAAAGCTCGATAGAGTGTTTCGTCTTGTTGAAATACGTTTTTGTATGGACTACAAATCATGGATAATATCTCTATTTTCTTCCCCCTGCGTTAAACAAATTCCAAGTGATTTAGCAATCCTTTAACGCAGCCATAATTACAGTCAATGATTAACAACGTGAATTCTCTGTCATGTAAAGTCTAGATATCCTTTCCTGATATTCTGATAAGTCAAAAAATTACAGTTCAATTGAATAATTAACTTCCACATTACAATGTGTCCAAATAGAGAGTACTGGATCTGCCACATGATTAGCAAAGCAGTCAGGGTCTGAGCAGTGATAAAGCCAGCGCTGCCTTGCTGGAACTCGCTCTTATCGACCTTCTGCCGCCCAAAACAATGTCAGAAGTTACTGGAATGCGACCTGAACTGGAATGCCTCGCTAAATTCTATTGAATAGAATCGGTTTGGCTTGAGATCGAATGGATGAGGAGTTTTGCCTAAGGCTGGAAATGCTGCCAAAAAATCGATTTCCTCCGCAAAGTTAAATTAGAACACTCTTTCACAATTTTTTAGTTTTTTGATTGAATTTACCGAATACTCCTCAGCGTACTTACAGCCTTCTTAGTACAACTTTGTGAAAATGAGACTTAGTTGAATTTGACTGTCGTTAAGCTTTTAAAAAGTATCTAACTAGAAATATACGAATTACTGTCGTAATTTTTCATATTCTTGAGACTAAATTCCCTTTATACGACCATCAGTGAATTATTTTCAAATGATATGGCGAATGTACGTTAGTATCCAGACAAAATAATTAAATTATTGGTTTGGCTAAATGGTTTTGCTGTACGACGACTTTCATTATTTGGACTGAACAGTGTACCCTTTTTAACCATTATTGAAGTGATGAACACGACTATGCAGTTAATATTGTTACTGAGCCATTAGCAGCTCTACTCTGTACTCGTAGTTAACAGAGCTATAGTATGACTAAAAGGAGCGTTGTGCATTTAAACGGAGTACAGTGCAGCTAATTGTGTTAGTGTGCTGCTAATAGTAGTATTGTGTATTTATCAATGATATTGTCCACCAAACAGTAGTATTGAACAGCTAACATCAGTGTTGTATACTAAACTGTAATATTGTGCAGTTTACAGTAGTATTGTGTACTCAATAGTGTTATTGTGCGGCTAACAGTGGTACTGTGCAGTTGACAGTGATGATGTGCAATTAATGCTATTATTGAGCAGTTAGCAGTGTATTGTATATCTAGCAGTTCTAGTCTGAAGTTAAGAGCATAACTCCATAGTTGACTTTGCTACATTGCAGTTTACGTACAGAGCCACCGTGCACTGTTCTTTTGTGCAGTTCTTAGTTTGCAGTGCAGAGCAATCCCTTCACTGCTGGCCTTATTATGGTCATTGCTTTTGCACATTTGCATTACGAATTCAACAACCAGGACGTAATTTTAAGGATAAGTACATCATCTATTTTAAAGAAAACGTAGTAGTACAAGTTCTTCGATAAATTGAGCGTTTGTACCACATACTTCATCTTCCACGTGTGTAGAAGCAGGAGTAATAATATGTGCAATAGTAACATATTTTTGATCACTTGCTGAAAGAATGGAAAATAAATGAGTGCTGTGAATTAAATTCAAATAAAGTCACATAAATATTAATGCATGAACCAATTGCAATAAGATAGCACTCACAGTCTCATCCAAAAACTAATTTGTAAAATATTTAGTTGTCCAAAATACGCAGATTTGGCTTTAGCTTGTCCATATTCAACGCGCTGCGTCAAAATTGCAAGCTCATTTCTTTTTTTTTTTTTAAAGTAGTAAAATAGTTTAGGACTGAAATATCAGAGAACGAAAATAAATTTGAGTGAAACAATCTCTTCTAAAGTGTAGATGGATTTGATCTTTCCTGTACATATTTTTATGTACGTGAGAATAATTCCTTCGTACCCTTGGGTCCACCAATTTCTACTTTTTTGAAAACTGTGTTTTACGTGACCCTCAGTATGCCCTACCATCATTAATTATTTATGTATGAATATTTGCACGGGAATAATTTTTGTTGCATTAATTACATGCTCTGAATATTATGAGCTATTTTTAATAACCGTTTCATTACCAACCTTGTTTTCTTCGTGAAAATTGAATTTATGGTTGAAACTAATCCGGTACTTGTAAGCACGATACAGCTCCGTCCTGTAGTTAAGAGTAATATTATGTACTGTACTTCTCGCTAAAAAAACGAAACAATTTAAACTTGCAATTGACGTAGAATAAGCGTTACTTGCACTGCTCTGTCACTTGCGCCGCTCTGCCACTTACGCCGCTCTGCCACTTGTGCAGCTCTGCCACTTGTGCAGCTCTGTCACTGGCGCAGCTCTGCCACTTATGCAGCTCTGTCACTAGCGCAGCTCTGCCACTTGAGCAGATCTGTCACTTGTGCACCTCTGTCACTTGCGCCGCTCTGCCACAAGCTGTCACAAGCACAAGCTGTCACTTGTGAAGCTCTGTCACTTGGCAACTCTGTTAGAATAACAATTCTCAGATCCTGTACGTACTTCACGGCTCTATTACAACCCTCATAGCAGAGCATTTTCCAGTCCCAGCAATGCAGCTTTCGATGCTACCAACCAAGAATCTCTGCTATGCAGCCCGCAAAGCCACTTCCTGTGACGGAAACTCGCTGATTGAGACTGCATGGAAGCGTGGGCTGCGTTTTTGATGAACCCTCGCGGTGCTGATGCACAAGGAACTCATTTAATTTTCCAAACTTTGGAACTTCTGCAGCAGCTTTTGGGTCTGAGCGGTTCTATTGACAGTAAAAAATGTATTGCAATGACACTTCCAACAAGTTTGAATGACGTGAGTTTCAAGCTGTCACGATTATTTTCTAAAGAACCGTGAAACTTTTCCTCTCCATTCTTGAAGGAATAAAATTTCTGGCTTCTGGACTTTTCCATCAATCCATATTGTGTTAAACAAATTCAACTTTACGCGAGATATCATATATGTTGTCATTCGGGTATCAAAGGTCATGGATTTTTCTGCGACAACTACTCCTAGTTACTAACTTTACGTCCATTACCTTTTTCTTAGTATGAGGACGATAGGGACAGGAACTACGGTTCCGATAGTCCTGATGCTTATGTCATCTCACCTCAGTACGATTTTAAGGTCAGTGTTGAAATGCTCCTTGATGCTCCTTCTTTCATCTGCGTTGCTGTCAGTGACTCCTCGGTCCGTAAACTCGTTCTTCAGTGTCACCGGAAGACAATTTTAAGCTTTTTGAAGAGGACTAGGGCGGCTTTCTGAGCTCCTAACACAAGTTCGTACATTATGCAAGCCTTAGAGCAAAAGTTTGTTCAAATTTTCTGAAGGGCTCTACAAAGTTTATTGAACTAGTCTCCTTTCTAGTGGAAAAGAAGTGTCTCGTCCGATGCAGCTTGCTATTAACATATCGACTACGAAAGAAATTTGTTTGCTTTTTCACGGGTTCAGAAATACCGATGAGAACAAAATCATATTCTTTTTGAAAGTGCATTTGAAGTGTTTTGACGGATACGCAACGAGTCGTTTTTTCTGTTCTAAAGTTTAATAAAGTAATAAATATTTTATTAAGGAATATCATAGAAATGCCTTATTCTAATCGATTTTTTTCCATTTTTTCCCTCCTCCGGCAAATATTCGTCCACTCATCACGGTCATCGCTGCTGTGCCTGGACATCTTTGCCTCGCTCGTCATCCCTGCGGTGATGCACCTGAAATCCCGTCTATTTCAAATCCCTCGACTGCACAACCTACCATATTTTCGTCTGTGTTTCATTTCTTATGAACTATCTATTTGTGACATTTCCTTCCCTCACTGTACTCGCTTTCTGATTATTCTACACTCTTGAATTAACATGACAATTTTATACTTTTCATTTGCCATAAAATCACACTTTTACTTATCTTCTTTATTTGAAAATATTCTTGTCTTCGATTTCGTTACCACACAATCACCACTTCTTGCGTAACATTCTGACGTCCCTCAACTGCGCTCCGATCGGAATGAACATTGATCCACTCCTTGATCGTCACGATCTCATCGATATATCCCAACATACTTCGATGGACACTTTCTATTTGACCATCTTACTGACGCTCCGAATGTTCTTCGTCTACACTTGAATCGTTCCTGATCATTCTGATCAACTCCACCATCAACATTACTCGATTGCGGTACTCTTTCCTCTATGACCTCGATGCTCCGACTACCCTCGATCATGTGCTCTGACCTCCTCGGACTATCCCCGGTCATGCCGAGCAGATGGCTTTCTTCCAGAATCGGTCGCTGTCGCTCGTAGACATGTACATCGACACAAGTGAACCCACAGAAAACGTTGGAGAGATCCAGTTTAGTCTCGAGTACAATTTCAACGAGATGACCCTTATCCTACGGATTATGCAGGTGAGTGACAGTGTTTGTATTTAAGTATGTAGAATCAAATAAGACAATAGGAACGAACCGACTGGCCCATTCTTGAGTTGCTACCGAAGTCCCAAACCGACTAAAGTTAAGGTATTAATCATGCACAGGCACCTTAATCCCATACAGGTATCAGCAGGAAAGGATAGGAGGGGAGAAAAAGTCTTCCTTGCAGTCATCTATTATAATTCAATAATTATCTGACTCACCTTGAACAATAATTAAATGACTCTTCGTACGCAATAATTTTTAAACTCACAGTACACATGAATATGGCCCATGGTGCGCAATAATTACACAGCTTGTAAAATGCAATTATTATGCACATGTCTCACGATACACAATTTTTATATGACTCACGATATACAATTGCAACATGACTCACGATACACAACTATTACATGACTCTGTATATATTAAGTATGTGACTCGTGGTACATAATTATTATATGACGCAATGCCCACTGACAGTACATGATTTACTAAGAGTTAATGAGATAACCTGTGTCTACTGTGTTCCTTACTTGAAATTTAAGCAAAACAGCCCAGCCTGACGATCTTGTGAGGTGTGCTAAAGCGATATGCGATTTTAGGTTGAATTGTTCTGGTTTTACAGCAAATGTCAATTGCATATTAGGGAATTATCCTGCGATGAAAACAAATAATCACATACAAAAAATTGTAATTTTATATGCTTCCAACATATCAAAAGTTTTTTATTCATACAATAATTGTATACTGGCACAGGATAACGAAATATGCATAGAAAGCAAAGAAAGCTCTGGTCCGTTTGAATTCATACATATTATATGTACAATTTTTAGGATTGAAATATTCGCACAATGTAAATTTTATACTTTAAAATTCTTAAATTTCTAGTAGATTCAAAATTGTCGTTATAGAATGTTCTTGATAATTCCAATAATGTAATCAGTAGATATTTTCAACTCAAAGGCTAGATATTCTGTATTGGTACTTCGTATAGTAAAGTTATCATCATGGCTCGAGGGAAAGAACTAACAAATTTACAAAAATAACTGATTTCTAAACTATGGAAACCAAGTAAAATCTACAGAAAATGTAAGGAAGTTTAAATACTATATTTAGAACTGTTAGCCCATTTATTACAAGATACACAAACAAATAAAAGTTATCAAATACCATGGAATATTTAGTGCTCTACACAAGATTTCTCTCAGATATTTGAGAAGATTGCTTCGGTAAATTAAAGAAAATTTGATGAGGACTAATAGAGGGTTAAAAGAAGATTAACTTTAATCAGGAATCAGTGTTACTAAACGAACAACGACTAATTAAGTTCATATGAACAATCTATAGTTGCGCTCACCGACGAAAACTTCACTACAATTGAAAAGGCACAGAATTGCCCACTTGGAATTCGTTCGTGAACATAACGATAAAGAAGAATTATTCGCAGAAAAAAGTTTTGTGGGCTGATGAAGCTAAAATTGAGCTATTTGGAAGTAATTCAGTAGCTTGTGTGAAGAGGAAAGACAACGCTGCCTTTAAAACAAAGAACATAATTCCATCAGTGAAATTTCAGGATGGCAGCTTCATAATTCAGGGATGTCGGCAAAGGTCCCGAAAATATCTTAAATACATATCTGAAGAAAATGGAATAGAATACCAACGAAAATTTGCAAAACACTTATTGAGAGCTGGAACAAGAGATTGGCTGCGATTGAAGTGAAAAATGGCCATGCAACTGAGTATTAAATTATTATTATGCATTACTTTTTCTTTTGTATGAATCCTTTTTATCCCAGAAAAATGGAAGCTATATTTAATTCCTTTGAATCAGATCTTTCCTTTTTTCTATGCACATTTTGACATTATGCATCTGTATGCCATTATAACATGAATAACAACTCTTCGATTTGTGGGGGAAGCATATTAAATTCAAGAGTTTTTTTGCACGAATACCTGTTTTCCCCACTCCATATATTTTTTCAAGGGTAACCTCTTAATAGGAGGTTACCCCTGGATGAGAGCACTAAATTTCCACAGCAGAAACGGCGTCTCATTTCTCTCAGTTTCGAGGTCCTGTTACGTAGAAGCTTACTCACTTTTCTCAGTTTCGAGGTCCTGTTACATAGAAGCTTACTCACTTCTCTCAGTTTCGAGGTCCTGTTACTTAGAAGCTTACTCACTTCTCTCAGTTTTGAGGTCCTGTTACGTAGAAGCTTACTCACTTCTACCACCTGACACGCGTGGGTAAATCATGGACTCGACACTAAGAGGTTCAAACACTGTGAGGCGATTGTTCAGTCTACAAACTAGTGTTATAGAGGGTGCTGCAATATAAATTCTTTTTTTTTAAATCAAAGTGTTTTGAAAAATGTAAGTTATGTTTCTGCACTCCGTAAAAACTAGTGTTGCACAAACTAGGTCACCCTGAAGCTTGCTTGCATAGTAGCCACTGTAGAAATATAAGTCGCCGTTCGTTCAAGTAGAGCTCCGTGGTGCCGGAAGATTAAACCCTTCCCCAACAATTTTTTGGTAAAAACGTTTCTTTTTCGGACTAATTTTTATATTTTGGTTCTATACAGTATTTTTGATGCTGGTTATGAAAACAGTTTGTAATTATTTTTTCTTCCCATTTTTGTGGTTAACGTTTTATTTTGAAAATACACCATTACATTACTTTTTGAACATTTTGTGAAAACGTGTATACACGTTTCTGCCGGGGAAGGGGTTAAAGTCTTCTTGCCCAGTGTTTATACCACGCTAGGCAAGAAAGTAAAAGTTCTTAACATTCGAGTAGAGTATTATTTGAAAAATTCTATGAAATAACTGACCCGTTAAATCAAACAGGTCAGGACACAAAATTATCGTTTGCGGGGACGTTTACTGTTGGTGTTGAAAAAAAGTGGGCTACATTACATGAACGTGTACAGGAAATCAAAAACCCAAAACTCATTTTATTCTCTACACGCAATTTCTACGAGCTATAAAATATTTCACTGCGCAATGTATTATGTATTGAAAAGCTTCTCACTTTTTGAACCCCACTCATGATTGGTTTTGCTGTACCTCGCTTTCGCATAGTTTTTCTTTTTCCCTCGGGAAATATAACACTTTCACTTTCTTTCACAACACAGTTTTGCACACTGTTGAATATTTAGTAAATTTATTTGTCCCCCCAATTGAGTGATGCCGGGCGCTCTAGTCTGGCCTCGCTCAGATTAAATTGAATTTTTGTTTTTTGACCTCACATATTGTCGAGCAGCATATGAACTTCTAGCTTTTCCGTATTTTTTCCGTTTTTTCCGCATTTTTTCCGTATTATTTTGTATATTTTGGCACGTATCGTCGTACAGGAAATTCAAGTATTCTCATATCATTCATAACTTATTCATCAGTTACAGACTGATACCATAGAAGGATCAAACTCAAGCTCGTTAATGTCAGTTTTCCCTTGGCGCATTGCTAATTTCCCCGACAGGCGAATATAAATAATGCCTAATAGTACCTCTATACCTTCCGAAATGTTTTGGAAAACCATCGCTAGGGTCTGTATCACATATTCATAATATTTGCACTACATATTACGAATAAAGAAATAATTTTGCATGTAATTAAATGTATTGTGTGATATCTGCGCAGTTACATTCAAAATATAATAATGTAAATGATAAATATTTTGATAATCTTCTAAAAACTCGAACTCTCTAACGTAGGAAGTTGGTTATCATTTTATGATTTTCCCTAGGGAAATCGATTTCACGCGTTTCAAGTTAATAAAAAGCAAAATTGTTAATGCATTACTCAAGTAAAAATTCCAGATTGTATCCAATAACAGTTGACTAGAAAATGGTTAGGTTTGCATCTTTTAATCTATAAAACAAAGGAAGAAAATGTCACACTAAATCGAGTGCTACACAACGTGATCAAATTAAGAAGCTGGCTGAATTTTATTGTGTATTTGTAAAGCTGAGTGAAGCAATGCTTGCGAAACAAAGCTGAGTAAATCCATGCTTGTGATACAAAGCTGAGTAAAGCTATGCTTGTGAAACAAAGCTGGGTAAAGAAATGTTTTCGGAAAGAAGTGGTAAATAACTTCTTCAAACTCGTATATATATTTAATCACAATGGAAAAATGAATTTTTAACAACATATAAAGTACTAATGTTATAGTCAAATTTGAAAAGAAACGAGTCCCGGGTAATGTGAATAAAATGTTCATATCACTCCCTCATCGTGTGCGTATGGACGCACTAGTCCCCTGATGTTCGTGTACCAAATGCGTTTTTGTTTTGAATTAGAACTCTTAAGAACATAATGCTACGTCAAGTGAATCTTATAAGGTAAAAAAGAAAATGAGTGTTCTATTGTACAGGGTGCAGTAACATAACTGCCATATTTTTAACGCATTTTGTCTTGAAAAAAGGATTTTGTCTTGTCGCACCCTGTACAATACCTAAAACTCTTTTCTTAAATTTATATTGCACTGGTGAACAACACCATCGAATTAATTTTTGACTAGAGGAATAACAATGAAAATAAAGATAACATCAATGCCGTTGATACGGGGAAATACGTGAGTAATCTTTTCTTCATTAGAGAATAGTTAACAAGATAACCAGGTAATGTTTTTGATGTAACTTTCTGTTTGCTGTTCGAGTTTGCCTAATTTTCAAAATGAAACACTTTTGGAGCCCTCTGCAAGGTAGCTCACTGTTATCAAGAGCTCGTTCAAAAATCGTCGCGTTAAATTTTGGGAAAAGAACCCCCCAATTATATGAAGTACTAATTCCATATCATTTTTAACTCTGTTCCTGTGCAAGTATGTTTGCGTGACTGAAACCCTTGTAATTGATTGAAGTGTACGCACGTGGTTGAAATATTTGTGTATAATTGAGGTGCATGTGCGTGATTGATGCCTTTACGCTAGACTGCATGGGACTAAGTAGCAGCCCAAGAATGGAACAAACGGGTCGTTCCTGTAGCCATATTCTATTCTATTTTATTCTATTCTACTTACTCGTCGAACAGCTTAGGCGGAACCATTCTTGGGCTGACTGCCCTGGCGATGGCATTAATAATGTAAATTCAGCGATCATCTGCAGCCAGATATCAAATGGGTGCCTCTATCTGCAGCGCTTGGTTGGCCATAGCTCTCACTAGCTGTCTCTAACCTCAGCTTTTCCATCTTTTGAATATTCAATTTAATCGTAACTTCCTGTTTTGAAAGAAGCACGGTCTTCTGACATTTTGTAAAATGTCTTTGATAGTTTTGTTTCTTCTCTATTTGACTTAAAAATGTTATGTTGACTTCAATTTCATCAGTGACCTTTTCCATAAGGCTAAAGAGCCATTATGATACTAATGATGACACCTGGAAAGGGTCGTCGCAAAATTACATCAGAGCAAGGGCTCAACAACAACCGTTGAATTTAAGAAGCACATTTGAATGTTTTACTTGGCTAATCTCGTATACAATACAATTTTCCATGTGTAATATATTCTAATCCACAGACGTACAAGTAATTTCAGCACCGTTGTAATTATTCATCGCTTCGTATATGGTCTGCCTTAAGATCCAAAAAATGAATTTTAAGGGAACTTTTGTTACGGGGATTTGAGTAACACTAAGAGTCACTCGATGCATTTATCATAAAAAATGTTTTGTACACCCCATCCGTGCAACCAAATCGTTCAAGAATTTACCACCAGGAATCTACGTCTCCGACGATCAGTTAAGCCTGATAGACCACGAACCATGTATTCTGATAATACTCTGAGCTATGCCACTCACGGAAATCCTATCCAGCATTCAGGTATTATAAGATCAGCAAGGCGTATCCCAGAGCATCATTGTGTTTCACCTTCCCGAACTTGGCATGGCTCGAGAGAGAGATACGGTCGAAGCCCAAGTCAACCAGAAATACGAAGAGCATGAAATACTTGGGAAGAAACGTCATTAAGGTGTAACAAGAACGCTGTAAAGTGTGAAAAAGGTGCATAGATTTTCGTAATCATAGCAAACAAAAGTCACTATTAAGCCTGCTATGTGATCCAGAATTTGTTATCAAATGTTTTTGTAGTCGCACTGAACACCGAAAGCACGTAACAGCCGTATGCCTTTAAAGATCAAAGTATCCAGAACTAGAGAATTTCAGGAGGACACGTCGAAAACAGAACTACGTCAAACTATTTATTTGCTGGAAACACTCGACGAAATCTGTCAAAGACCAGTGTAAATGACAGTAATGCTACACCCAACATATAGCGCAGACTTTGCCTTGCCTGATTGTTACAGTTTCATGGTCCAGTTACTTTTCTAGTTCAATTCCTGTTAAGGAAAGGCTTCAGCCACAAGTACGTTGAAGTCAGGGTGGCGAAGGTTTTTTCCTCTAAGGGTGAAGAAATGATTCCACTATGATATCAAACATTCTGGCATAGCAAGGGCCTTATACTGTGCCGCAGAATAGTTGAAAATTCATTGAACTATTTTGTAGCGGAAAAGAAGTCTTTCATCTGGTACAAGTTTAAGCTTGAATATACTGAGTTTGGAAGGGTTTTTAATATTTCCTTTTTGCTTGAGGTTTTTTTAAAAACTGGGGATAAAAGATTCCAAACTTTTGTACACTTGTACTGTCGAAAAGAAAGTGAACCTAGCAAAACATTCAACTTACTGCAATATGGCTCTCGAGTACCCATGAATTGTAAAGCACGCACTGCAGCTGCTGATGCATTTCTACTGTGTAAATGAGGACAAAGTTTTACGTCAGAATAAATTAGCGCAAAAATTTCGGTACTTTCTTCAAACTTTCGGCCGGTCGTTTTAAGTTGCATTCGGTTTAATTTTTGGGAGCTTTGTGTTTAATAATACAGGTGTATGAAGGTAGTTCAACGTAATTTTTCCTGATTTATACATATCTGATAGCACCGTATGCGTTACCAGTGTTTTTTTCATTCTTTGACTTTGTTTTTGCCTGAGTTTAATTTATTCCACTGGGCTGCAAAGCCTGGGAATAAAAAATACTTTATTACAGAGCTCTATGTTTTGCTGCTAGCAACATACCCGTCAGCACGCTAATAAAACAAAGTTAAAAAATATGAAAAATCAAAGCCGTGTTGCTTTGAGAGATCTGTGTTCGTACACTGAAACGCCAGCACCATTCTAGCTGCATTCCATCCCTCAATTTCAGGAGCAATAAAGCGACGTAAATGTTCTGAAGGCATCTTCATGAATTGATACTTTGCTCCCAATTTTCAATGAGATGTTAAAGATATTTGATTTTAGCTTAGTCCTGTATGCAAACTTCATCAAATAGGTAGAGTGATGGTCTTGAAATTTTTAATTGGGCTTCAGAACTGTAAATTACAGTGTGTTAGGCGTAGTCAGAAGATGATTTGAAACATGAAAACGTGAATAAATGTTATTTTGAAACTTTGAGACATTGTTTACGAACATTTTGGAATAGTGAAGGTATAATGTTTCAAAACCACTTTGTACGTCAAAATTCAGTTGCAATAGTTGTATCTTTCATTCATGTTTATATTGTTTAGGAAAATATTGCTGTTTTTCTTACCTGAATGCCAAGTTTTTTCTTATCAAACGCTTACTTCTTCCTCATGATAGACCATCAGTGGATTCTCACAGCAATTCTCATGCTTGGATAAACTCAAAGCGATTTTTGGTAGGATTATTTAGTTTCCGCATGAGTTGTTCCGTTTGGTACCCGAATTTGGAAGCATAGTAAACACATTGTAGGAAGTGTATAACGAAATTTTAAAACATTTCCGTAGAAAATCTGTACGCTTTCTCCTTGAGACTTCATTTTCAACGATAATTCGAAAGCATTCTAAATTGTGCTTTGTTTATGAAACACCTTAATGTTGTTGGGAAAAAACATTAGGTTCATGCTTTTTGAATAAAAAAATGTAAGTTTTTGCTTTTAAGGTGCGGGAAAACTGTTCTTTGGGCAATGAATTGGCGATGCAATTTTTTGGTTATTTTAAAACATTATTTTCTTTCCATATTGAATACTTCGTACGAAATGTTCAGAATTTAACATTGGTGAGAGCATTAAGTATTAAATCTCGAGAAAAACTTCTTCTAATTCCACTTGCGAAAGACTTCTAAGTTAGAAAACTGAGTAGATTGACACGATGTTACATTCTAAGGCTTCTAAGGCCTGAGTTAACATTTTATAACTACGCAAGTGCTGGTCGTGTCACACCCATTTTTGATAAATGCGTGGGTGTCCACCCTCATCCTCCTCTAGAGACTGCTGGAATATCATGAACTTCAATACCCGAATTTTAGAGAGTAATTTTAGGAGCACACGAGAGCGTTGAACGCCCGACGCCTACGCACCGATAATAAATAGAAGAGACACCACAAGCATTAAATAAAAAATTGTCGGTCCTAGGCATAGATTAGATGGAAATTATCTCCATGAACAAAAAAACCATTTCGTTTTGTAGATCTGGACTCTCGACTAGCATAGATTTTCATCGTTGATCGGGATATCATCAGTTGAGGGTCAGTTACAATTATATAAAGAAGTGAATTTACCAAATGATTATTTTTATTTCTCCGACAAAGTACATTGGGCTCTGTAATCAATTTTTAAGCATCGATAAATCCCACATTTAGAGAATTTAGTCGATACTTTAGAGAAAAAATATAAACCAAGCATCTCGCAAGAAATGTCACTGCGATAGTTTTCACGTTATATTCTGTGAATTTTTCTCAAAAAATGCGATATCGATACTCAGCTGCTGCTGCTACTTTACATATAAAATTGAGTTTGCTGTTGACGCAAATGACTTGTTGTAAGTTCTCAATATATGACAACTCTTTCTCTCGTTTTCTGTAAACTGAATGAGTGCTAGATTTCATAACGAATTTGTCAGAAAAAGTTGATCATGTCATCATGTCTGTCATAAAAAGTCCATAATGGAGGGTTGATTTTGTCATATTGTATAGATGCAGACGCTTGTATGGATGACTTTCATGGCGCTCTAACTTGTAGGGGCCTCGCTGGAATGCAAATAGCTACCGAACTTCAAGGAAACTGGGAACGGTGGACGCATGCAGTTGATGGGGGCATTGGAGAAGGAAGGAAATTATCTTGATACAATACAAAGCAGCGTTGTTCATTTATATTCAAATGCAGTCTGTGGCAACTTGAATCACATAAGGTCAATTCAATGAATGTTTCTTTTTTGTATCTCCACATTTTATGTAAAGCAATAGTGCTCCTAACTAAGAAAATCGTCTTCAGTACCTGTTCAGTTTCCTTCTTTGGCTTTGGAAGAACAAAAATAATGATATCCTTTCTTGCTTTAATTACATGGGATGAAAATCTGAGGTTTTAGAGTTCTAGAAGATTGCTCATATTAGACTATTTGATCCTTATAAATGTTCCTATTATAGAATTATCCAACGATAGTCAATATCAGAGCTCTTTTCTTATCATAAATACGAGGTTAGATCTAAATCAAGGGCCACTCCTTTGACTCTTTTAACTTTTTTGACACACTTTTGACGATACTCGAACCCAAGGTTATGAAGTTAAAAATGTTAATTCGTGGATTGTGAGAAGTTTTCAACTCAAAAGTTTCTCTGATCATAATAATATACGATGCCTATTGAATAAGTATTTCTAGACATGGCTTTAATATCTTCGTGTTTTCCCTAACGATGAGCTTGAGACCTAGGAGGGAAGAAACGCTGGTATCAAATACACTTCTACCGTCCGTAACATACGAGTACAATGATATATACGCCTTGATTAGAAATTTGTTCATGTATTACGATAGCAAGAGTTCCGTGAGAATAGTACGCTGTTCACAAAAAAAAGGTTTTTCAACTCTTTCGCTCAATGGTTATTGTACTTCGAACATTGTCAATATGAGCACCTCTCCGACCTTTGTAATTTGGGAGATACTTTAGCTAAGATAAGCAGGATCAACTTCCTAGATGAGATTAACTATATCAGTAATACAGGCTCTTTTCACTACTATAGATATTACATTACTTTCTTTTAGTCGTTCACGCATCCATGGCCGTTAATCACTCGTGATCTGAAAAAAGTTGTTCTTACATTAACCATTCTTTCCATTGGCTTGAGTAACGCTTTTGCATCAAGCCCGTACACAATATCAGATAGTTTATATTGAACATTAAAGCGTGAAGTATCAACCTAGCCAGGTCTTTACGCCCCTGTAACCTCTAAGCCCATCTCTCTTTCTGACGTGCAGCCCTCACACCGCCAGTTTATGTCGGTTCCAAGTGATAAGTAGGCATTTTTTCCCCACTTAGCACGTTATTCTCCACCAATACGCATCCTCTACATCGCCCTATAATCCATGTCTCTCCACTAATGTGCGTCTTTCCGTAGTGAGGAGGATTTATATCCATCTGTATCGCCCGTTAGCTCATCGCTCTCAACTGATGTGCAGCCCTTATGTCGCGCGCTGGCCCGTCTTTTTCTACCGATAAGCAGTCGTAACAGCGTTCATGACCCAGTCATTTTCTACGGATGTGCAGCATCTGTATCGACCATAGACCCATCATTCTCTACTGATGTGCAGTATTGACTATTATCCCATCATTCTTCACTGATGTGCTGCCGGTACAACACCAGTGAGCTCATCATTTTTCACTGATGTGCAGAATCTGCATGGACTTAGCCCATCATTCTCCCAGGATGTGCAGCCTCTACATCGCCCTTCATCGCCACAAATTTGTGAGAAAGAGAGATGCAGTAGCACAAACTCCGGACCCAGTGATGACGGATGGTCAGTGGTGCCAAGCTTCTGCCACGTTTCTTCCTGAGCGGCAGAAATAAGAGGTGTTCTTTGCAGCCTTCTGGAAGAGAAAGTCTTGACTTGAAAAACGCTCGAGGTCTGGAAGCTCTTACCTGAGCTTGTCATTTGCATGATCCTGCCATGGGAGCTCAACGGCTTCTCCTATGAAGACTTATTATGCGGTCATCACTTTGAATGAATAAGTTAACGAAACTCATTTTTTGAACTGGAGCTTTTGCTGGCGCAAAATTGAGCTCGTTGGCGTGGTTGAATTTAGATGAGAAAACTAGGAATCAGCATCGCTCAGTCTACCGTTCTACCATTGTTTCAAGTTAATTTTGAAGTGCAATAATCAGCTTTTACAGTACAAGCATTTTGCAGAGGTAAAAATTGAACTTCTGATATCAGGGATCAAGTGAGAGTATTTTCAGGGTTTCTGAATAAATGTACAAGTATACGTTGTCTTTAATTGTTCTTAATAAGATAAGAAATGCTAACAATGCTTACAGAAATGCTTATTAATGCTTAAAATTTACAGTAATATATGTTTGGCCGCATTTTCCTTGAAAACTAAGTAAATTTCTGAGTGAGATTTAAAAGCCTCCTGTTTGTTCATATTTACAACAATAAAACAATATTTCTCACCCTTTCCTTCTCTCGTGATCAGGGATGACATGCCCTTGAAGGAACATTTCTCATCGTGACTTTAGCCGCCTGCTTCATTCTTCACTGTCATTTCATATGAGATTCTCACTGTCATTTCTGAACCTGAGCTTTAAAGCCAAATGGAATCTGATTTTCTGGTAGACGCCTCAATCAACTCTAATAACGGAACGAACTAAATAGGTAATGAAAAATCAAAATTAAATTTCGCAGTATTTACATTTTTGCGATCATGTTTGTTGTCAGTCTTTGACTTGCTTTAATTTTGTCGTTGCAATCGTTTATTGTAAAAAATACCAAAAACACATGTTCCTTTTCCAGTGTTGTTTCATTTTTAACACGTTGACTCCGAAGTGGTACGTATGTGTACCAATTAGGTTGGGTTCTGTAATTTTTCAGATCCTTCTAGTGACTATGCGTACAAAGTAAAGTTTTACACCAATCAGGCAATCGGAAGCAACGTGTTAACCCTTTAGCGACGAATTTATTTTTCTAGTTTCTACGTTTAAGCTCACAAAGACCGTCTGTACACTGATGCAATGAAGCACGCTGAGAGCCAGGCAGCCAAAATAACGACGCTGTATGATGCCGCCGCGTTTAAACCTAGTAGCAACCTCATATTGCTCACATATAATATAATTTTAACATAATTAGCATTTTTTCTGATGTTCCCCGTGAGTGCCATACGGCGGTAGAGGGTTAAAGAGATAGAGAGCATTTGTTCTGGAATGGTGGCTTCAAATTATCATGTCGAAGAATAAACACTTGAAAAAGTTCAGGTAATAAAGCATGAACATTATTCTTAATATTGTGCAAATTGAAGGGTAAATGAACAACTGAAATTCATTATTTGCTCTGTGCTGTGTTTTCAAATGCCTTGTTGCTGAAATATCACACAAAAAGTTATTTCCTCTAGAATATCAAAACATTTCCCTATCTGTACAAAAATTCTAAGATTTTTTTAGAAAAGAATGTCTTCAAGAGTTCCTCTCCGATCGAACATTCCTATCAGGAATGACTCTACTATATTGAAAACATTTTACAGCCCGGCTTTCGCCAGATCTCTTAATTTTAGATCCTGTAGCGCTTGCTCTGCTGCATTTTTGTTGCAGGGGACTGGAAGTCAACAGAAATAGGCGGCGTGCTGGCTAATTCTATTAACGTGAGAGCTGTTGAGCTGCCCAGTTGAGAGGTTTTCTGTTGCCTCTTCCAGCCCTGATCTTGCTGGCGGTTTTCGTTGGCAGATTGCGATACTGGATTAAAAATAATTGTTTGTGCAGCCTGAGCCTTAAATGACCAAGAGGAATCACGAACAAATATGCCATTGTAAACCGTATCTTTCGTAGAGAAATTGTAAAGATCTTCATCATTGAACTCTCATCTACCAGAGAAAGCTTTGTTTTGGTCTAGAGGACCTATGTTTAGACCCGCAGATAGAATTTTGTCGTTCAATGGATATGAAATATTTTTAGGAAAGCTGATTGGGCTTCAGTTTGAAAGTGATCTGGCCAGAAGTGCTTTGTAGGCTTCGCTAATAGTGCGGTGCTGGAGCTCCGTACAGCTATGAGAGCAGGGTAGAGCTCGCCTCAGTGGGACCACGCAATATTTGACCTGAAGATGTCGTGAGTTTCCGTGTACCAATTTGCAGTTTCGAAGAATAACGTTCGTTGCTCGCACTAACATCTCTGCAGTGGTTGTGTGTTTGAATTCCATCAATAATACAACGCGCCATTTATTCGTTATTTTTCGTTAAACTCTTGTTTCGTAATCAACAGTTAACAGTACTGACTTCGTTCGCTACTAAATGGTTAATAAAGGAAGCATTTATACTGCACAGAACACTAGTCTTTTTGTCAACTGTGTGCATCATTTCAAAAACATCAAGGTAGCTGAAGGGTAGCTGGAGATGGCACCTAAGCTGTGCGTGTGAAGAATTAATATTGAGTGTTCGAGCTCTAATTGACGAGCAAATTTTAAGAGAAGTTCCGGTGCATGAATTATCGCACATTTAGAACTTAAAACTATTGTAAGAAAAGCACTGCGTCCTTATTTTTTCAATCGAAAAACTGTTCAATGTCAATGACGAAAGTTTTGTAGCAATAATTTACACCATATAATTTGTTTACGTGCCTTCAAATTGTGATAACTTTTTTCTTAGTATCTTTATTATTTTCTAGTTAGAGTTCACAATCCTATTAGATTGTGTGGTAGCTGAGCTCGTCGGATTATGTTCATTTCCTGCTTCAAGATAAATTCTAGAGCATGCTAATGCAGTGAAACTCATCAACAGATATTTAACACTCTGAAAGTACCAGAAGTCAATCTACAAGTAAAAAGGCTTAGCACTTTTTGCTATCTATAGTACATGAACAAAAGTTTATGTTTGCCATTGTTTCACGGGAACTGCCTAGGATAATGATGTCTTATGAACGTACTGAAGGATTGTCAGTATTTTTTACTTGAAAAGAACTACTAATTTTTGAAGTACGGTCAATATCCGAGCTACGAGGCCAATAATTATGCCCAGAAAAGCCCTTAAGCTGAGCGCTGGCCTCCGCGGGCTGTAACTTCTTTTGTAAAAGCTTGCTGTGAAGCTCCATGCGTCTGTGTTATCACGTGTACCTGAGCAAAGTGAGGCAAACAATTATGGAAGGGCCATGAAGCGGCACTCAAGACAGGTTTGTGGAGCCATTAAGGGGTTAGTAACGACCCATTAGTTAAACTTGAACGTTCCTTGGAGACCGTCAACCGAGCATCCAACTACTCTATTCATGTTCCGATCATCTGCTCTGTAGAATGATCAAATGTTCTGCAAAATAATCAGCTGCTGTGCAAGATGATCAAATATTCTACAAGATAATCAACCGCTTTGCAAGACAATTAGCTGTTTGCAAGACAATTAGCTGCTTTGCGAGTCAATTAACTGTTTTGCGAGTCAATTAACTGCTTTGCGAGTCAATTAACTGCTTTTCGAGACAATCATCTGCTTTGCGAGACAATCATCTGCTTTGCAAGACGATCAACTGCTCTGCAAAACGATCAACTCCTCTGCGAGACGATCAACTGTTCTGCAAGACGATCAACTGCTCTGCAAGACGATCAACTGCTCTGCAAGACGATCAACTGCTCTGCAAGACGATCAACTGCTTAGCAAGACGATTAACTGTTCTGCAAGACGATTAACTGTTCTGCAAGACGATCAGCTGCTGTACAAGACGATTAACTGTTCTGCAAGACGATCAGCTGCTGTACAAGACGATCAACTGTTCTGCGAGACGATCAGCTGCTCTGTGAGACGCCAGACGAATATCAGACGGTCCTTTTCAGTCCATGTGTTGCCTTCCCGACATAGTTTTTCCGCTTTTGTTTTCAGTGACATTTCTAGCATTTCTTAGTTCTCGTACGAATTTTCCTTCGTTATGCTTAAAAATAATCTCGCTCACCTAAAGTCAAATCAGGATTTTCATTAGCAATAAAACTTGACATATATTGGGTTGGCCAAAAAATTCGCTCGTTTTTTTAAAGAGGAAGTTGAAACCGAATTAATGTTTAGAAACATTTATTTGGTCAATAAATAGTTTCCATGTGCATCTAATACCATTTGCCATCTGTTTGGTAAGTTTTTAATCCCCTGTTCAAAGAATGTAAGCTCTTTATTGGTGAAGAAGATGTCCAAGAAACTTTTAACATCTTCATTAGAATCCAACTCCTTCCCATTCAACGAATTCTGCAGTGAACGAAAAAGATGGAAATCAGAGGGAGCCAAATCTGCAGAATATGGAGGGTGAGGTAAAACTTCCCACCCAAGCTGCAGCAACTTTTCCTGGATAGCCAAAGCAGTATGTGGCCGTGCGTTGTCATGGTGAAAAACAACGGCGTTACGATTGACTAGCTCCGGTGGCTTCTGATGTAGAGCCATGCTTAATTTATCCAGTTGTTCGCAGTAAACCGCTGAATTGATGATTCTGTTAGAAAGAGGCTCCAAAAAGATGACACCTTTGCAATCCCACCATACTGATAACATCACTTTTTTTGGATGGAGACCTGCTTTGGGTGTTCTTTGTGGTGGATCATTTGCCGTTTTCCACGATCTTTTGCGTGTAACATTACTGTGGACAATCCACTTCTCATCTCCAGTAACAATGCGCTTCAAAAATGAGTCATTACTTTCCCGTTTCAGCAACGAAATGGAAACTCGATGCACAAGATTTGCTTCTGTCAGTCTGTGTTAGTTATGTGTTAGTGTGTTATTACACACTAGCGTCAACATGTTCGCTAAACCGAATACAGTATTTGAAGAATAATAACATAAAATGCATTCTAGAAAGCCGGAAAGACGGTATTTGAAAAACGAACTTTTTGGTCAACCCAATACCATTGTAGTAACTTTTTATCAAGTATTTCAATTTTGCTTAAAAATCATTCACTAGCTCTACCACTTCATTTTACAATCGTTTTGGTACTGCAAACCATTTACTAACACCATAATTAGTTCATACTGGTTTCCTATCTGATATGTTACAGATATACTCGGCAAAATAATATCTCCAGTGAATCGTCCAATTGCTTAAAACATTTCAGTTTAATAGTGATGTTAATAATAACAGGTCTTTCAATTATCTTATTTTATTTCACTATCTGGCGAGTTTGTTTTCAAGTTACAAATAATTAATTTCAAATTCTAAAATTCATATTACATACTGGTATTCGAAATATACTTCTTAAACTTTATGGCTTAAAAGTTCAAAGGGAGAAAATTCACGTTTTTAAGAGTGTAATAATGAGTGGAGAAAAAGCCACTACACACTTTCAAACATTAAAGAAACAAAGCCTAATAAAGCCCAAAAAACGTGTCACATTTCTAATGATAAAAAACTTTTTGAGTTTTATCTACTATTTAGTATACTGATGCAAAGGATGCCTTGTACTCGAAAACAACACTGTCAACAAGTTACTCAAAATGACGAAACAACAGGAAAGACAGCGAGCATGAATAGTGTAAAATTGTATCAAACTTAATGAATCATTAGTTGTTGAGCGAAGAAATTTCATGAGAACATTTAATCAGCGAACAGGTCCTCCCACACATTGCATTGTTGCAATGATTTCAAGATTTAGAGAATCCTGGCCTACAGCTGATAAGAAACGCTGTGGTAGACCGAGAGCAGTACGAAATGCATGAGTAATTCAGCGTGTTTCAATCATGGATCAAGAAGAACCACGAACGTCGATGTGGAAACATTCTAGTCTACTAAGAATTTCCGATTCCCCTGCACTTCTACTAAAGATCCATTAAGTTTGATATAACTTTTACTATTCTTATGATAAATATAGGGTGGCTAATTCTTTCTGTCCATTACTGCACTACTACATAAGCCGCAAACTCAACACCGCAACTTCTACAACAATTGCCATGCTAATCCTACGTACATCTGGCGTCCATAGTCAACAGTCAGACGTAATTTTTCCTTTATGCCATCTGAATATTAATACTGGAAGCTTACGCTCTAACATACTGTTCAGTTTTTAGAATTTTACTCCGAACATAAATGATCCATTCTTGTGCTCGATGCTGAGTTTTCTGTAACAATCACAAGAGCATTTCGAAGAGTCCATTGTTTGCAACGTCTCACTGCTGGACGATGACAATCTTACGCACTGATATTTATGTTTTTCTCAATTTTTAATTACAGCGTAATGTGTGGTTTGAATAAAGGTGCTAAGGAAAGCAAATTCCTGATATTGATTGATTACTTCCTTTCGATTGTTCAAAATTTGTACTAAACTGCGCTTAATTGATCGTGCCTACAGTGTGAGCCTGTGTGTGTCTGGTTTCAGATTGGTGCTCCAATGCATGCACGCTCAAAAAGTTAGAATGTTCTCATACTGAACAATCAATTAAATAAACTTACATATCATCAGCCCTTTCTACCCTGGTCACAATAGTACGTGCTAAATCTATTCAAATGTTATTGTTTTCATTAAATAAATGTGTGTATTTTTGAGCACTCTTTGAATGCTTATTCGCTTTTAAACCTAATTTAATGGAAGACCATAAATCAGTGAAACTTGTCAACATTTACATCTTATGTATTGTTGCGCAATATGTCTGCTTGATGCCATATGTTGAACTCTAAGCAAGGCAAAGATTTTTTCCGATTACAAGCCTTATTATAATTTTCTAAAACAATAGGTCGATAAAAATTGTTTTTTGCTGCTTCATTGTGACAAGAATATTATTAAAAATGCAATCTAATCTCGTTGATTACAATGAACGAGTGAACAAATATTGGCGAACATTTCTATGTACTCTTTGATTAACAAGTTTTCTTTTAATTACTCTTAATATTTCTAACTCTTTCAGTTTTTCTGCGAACTGTGTTCGTATGAATGCAGAAATTTTTCATTGATTGGATGTGGGAACAGGGATGATTAATATTTTTTGTTGCTTACATAATTTATTTTATTATTGAAATGAATGTTCTTGTATAAGAATCTAAATAGGATTCGTTCGCATGAATTTTTCAGCGAATATATTGTTTAAGTTAAGGTTAATTTTAATTTCTTCCATCTTTGTTAATACAGTGAATATTTCGTGACTCGGTGTAGTCTGAAGGAAGAGCTGACCAAAAAACTATCTTTTTGCATATTTTCCGCCTTGGAATTTTTTTTTGAGATGCCCAACGATGCACTGAAGTCAACAAACAATACTTATTTAATGCAATGAAAGGAATAGCCAGCTCTGACGAAAGGATTATTCGATGTTAAATGTAAATACGAATTCTCTCGTACCATTATTATAAAATTCATACCTGTCTAACGACAACCGTCTCAGGCAAGGCTGTTCTGGAAGTGAGGCTGGAAACAGCCTTAAGTTTCATAGGAAACTTTGTTGCCCGTGTCTGTCCGAATGTTGGAAATGCTAGCGTCAATATTTCCGTCTGAGCGTCAACGTAAGCCTGAAGGCGCTTCTCTTTGGAGGTTTCAACCAAGTTTTTTCTGAAAAAAAAAATGTATTTGAAAAATTTTAACGCTTCTCTCAGAGAAACCTTTCGAAATCGTCTCCGCATTGGTTTTCTACCGCCGCTTTGCATCGCGTATTTCACCTTGTTTTCTGTTGACTTAGAGGCAGCCCCTCGTTTTCAGTGTTGTTGCTTCGCATGGTTTCGATGGGCTAAAATTAAGTCAGCAGAAATCATAGAAGTCATTTCCCAGTTAAAGCCTATTATTTTCAGATAAGTTTCGATTAATTTTTTTTCAAATTTCGTTGTTGATTGAGATTTTTCTGTGGCACTTAATTAACTCTGAGGTTCAGGCTTCGATTTTTTTTAAATTTTAAGTTATTTGGAACTGATTGTTCTGGAGTTTTAAGCTTCGACTGGTTTTCTGTTGACCTTTAATTCGTATATTATTTTTTCCCCCGAGTGACAGTTTATTTGAAATTCGTACGCTTCTCAAGTTTCGTGTCAGGTTTTTATTTGATTTTCACTTTAAAATTCCTTTCAGTAGCAAATTGAGTTTATAAGTTGCATGTTCTGCCTAGCTTGCATTCCGGATGGTGCTCTGTGGATGTGGTTCTAATTTTAGATTTCATTCGTTCCTAGCTTGGCGCAATTTTTTTTGACATGTCTTCTCATTTTTTTATACGTCAAGGCCTAATGTATATGTGATTCTATGTCAATAACGAATATAATAGGATTCAGTTCAACATATGTACTGTGTGAAGTTCTAACAATTATTTCCCGATTTGACGGCAAATTCTACTACATTCCTCGTATTTTTCTTATTAATAACTGTTACGCTAGATTGTGTTTTTTTGAGATTTGTATTTCATTTTCGAGTCTGAGAAGTTAAAGACCTAGCGTTTACCTCAAAAATGTACCCAGAATATTCACGTATCTAGCAAGTTAAATACAATTACACGTCAAGAAAAGAAAGTACATAGAGTAAGTCTACGGAAGTTCTCCGCCCTGAGTGAGGTAGCTCATAAAATCATGCTCGTTTCCAACATTCAGCAACTCTCATCGTCCTCCGGCCAATAATGGAATTCGATGACATATTTCGTGTTGAAGTACATCTTCATGGACATTAGTAATATTACTAATGCCCATATTGTTTTTCGTTGTAAGTAGTATTTCAGTTTCTACTAACATTTCCTCTTTTGCTACAGCTAATTACAGGAGGCTCTATCGAGGAATTTCAAAGGCACTCCTTGTGCTATTTGAATTTAATGCATGGAATTCAATTCATTTCTCGTCGATTATCAATGACTTTCAGTAATGCAGTTAATTGACAGTTTGATTTTCAGATAGCGTAGCCTTGCGTTGATGCTTGGTCATCAATTTAAATCTTTTAATAAATGAACGTTGAATTTGAATTTTTATAAATGTTTCCCCTCTCTCATGGGGATTTTAAATTTGTTCTAATGGTCTCTCATGTGAAACCCACGAGTAATTAGCATAATCATTTTGCGAACAAACGTTCACGGATAGAGAGAGAATAAAATTCATATAGTTTGGTTGAGGATGTGCGACGCATTCTGATAAGAGAAGAAGTGAAGGGTTGAAGTGAAGTGAAGAAGGGTTCAGAGAAATAGCGACGATCAGAAGGCAAATAGTAAGGAGCATTACTGGACTCCTCAGTTCTAGCACACGTTTTTATGCTTCATGGAGAATACATGGAAGAGTAAAGTTTGGTTGGTCTGTATTACTGGAATGGAGTTGGTGATAGGAAATGTTTAGAGAAATGCCAATACTAAGCGAAGCAATTCTAGCGAAGATCATCATTTTGGCTGCCGGAGTCGTACATTTCGACAAAGAAAAGCTCGTAGTTTTACTGATTGGCACCTGATATGTTGGTTTAGGCAATAAAAGGTACCGGAATTTAGAATAATCAGCTAATTGCAATATCACATCACCTCTACACTGTATTTCTAGAATATTGATAAATGCACAGAAATTCGCATACTTCTATAAACTTGCGAAAGTGAAGAAATAAGCGGACAGCTCAAATTGTTTTGGGAAGAATATTAAACTGGTTTCACATTTGTGGCAGTGAAAATTATCTCAGCCTTTTCTATCAATTGTGCGTGGTCAAATTTTAAAAAGTGTGTTAGATTGAAGTTTTCAACCTAAATTCAAGCTATTTAAAAGTGATATTTTTTGTTTCGAATTCAATCAGCATTTTCAATTTCGATGCATCGCTTGCATGTTCATTTTAATACAGTACGGCTACCGTACCGTGTATAAATAATGTTTGCATATATTGTCATTATTACCATTATATTGATGCTCGTTTTATCATTACATTTCAATCACAATACCGTGAACAAATACTTAAGCAACACATTTGTGACGTTTGCCTAATGTGGTGTTTAGTGCGAGATTTTTTTTCTTCGTCATGTTTACGTTTCAAAAAATTTATTCAAATACATAACATTGGATGTGTTCTCCAATGTAATACAAGGGCTTTTCAGTTGCTGCTTCCATTGGGGATTTTTAGGTCATTTCTTAATTTTCGCATTGAGCAAATAATGTTTGATATAAGTAACCAAAATTCATAAGAAAAATATTTTCCTATTCACAGCTATTCTGAAATCCGCAATAAAGTGATTATAGAGGAGCTAAAGAGAAACATAAAGTCAGCTCCTCGTTGAGCAGGTAAAATGTAAAACCCTTCAAAAGCAACTTGAGTGCAGCCAAATTAATGATACACTTTTGCGCATCACGATGGCTGTTAAGGAACATCGTTGAAGTCTTCATAATCTAAATATCACCTGGAAAAATAAGGCCAAATAAGAAAATGTTATTATGTTAACTGCTTCAACGAGCAAGAAAATGCGTTGCGCCAATGAAAAAGCTAATGTTGGATACTCAAATGTAATCGTAAGCGTCTGAGGAAAGTGAGTTTAACTGATTTTAGCTCTGATGAATACTGAACAAGCGGAATTTCCTAAAAAATTCATAGCAATAAATGACACTCAAGGATGATGGAAAACCGTTGCTTTAATAAAAAACTTTTGAGGTTTATAAACAAAGAAAGATGAATTTATTATTCTACAGTGTACACGCATTTCATCACAAGTGCTTGATTTCTAGAAAAATGGGTAAAGCGTAAAAAGTAATAACTTGCGTTTGAAAATGTACAATTTCTATGTGTTCCAACCCCATTCTTCACAACGTATTTGTTTCATCAAACCATCTGAATGTATCAGGAAAAGGACAAAATTCAGTATTGAAAAGGTGCCTTATGTTGGAAATTTCAAAAATGAAAACATGCAGCGAAACTTCGCTCAGTCGCTCGACTAAAATTTTATGGAACCAAAGGCTTCCGCTGCAATGAAAACTTGGTGAAGCAACTGGGTTCTGACCGCAGTACACTGCAAGCACTGCGTGACCGTGAATATGTGACATGGAATTCTGAGTGATCAAGTCTCCTGAATGTTCAATTAGCGGCCTCCCATCAATCCTGGCTCACGGGATGCTTTGGAGGGCATGCGCCTCAGCGTGTCTCGAGGGGCGCAGGAGCCCAGAGAAGGGAGTTGGATCCAAGCTGCTGCTGCTGCTGCGAGCTTCAGGTTTTAAGGGTTTTGCTGAAACTTTATTGTAGCGTAACGTCCGTGAATGGATCGTGTCTTGTTCATTCATTCTACAGTACCAACCAGCGTTCAAAGTCATACGCAATCTGTGTTTTCTAGAGTTTGTCAATAGATCCCTATTATCGTTAGCATGAGGTTCAATTGTTGCAGTGAGCAAGTGTTGTTTGGAAACTGGTATCAAGATCTCGGTATCAAAATACGAAGCTCAATAATAAGAATAGCTACGAAGTCACTGATCTTGAAAATGGTTGAAACAAGTTAGCAGTCTCTGAATCACTATGGTGGTATTTCAGAGAGAAACTGATCATACTTCCCATAAGTTTACTATATCCTATCTCCATTTCACCAAACAGTACAAAGTTACAACTTATCACATATGTAATATACCCGATATTCTGATAAAACAAAAGGTTTTACAGTATGTTGTGATGTTTCCCATTTAGTGCAAAGAGTTACCCTCGAAGAAGATTTTTCAAGAACTGTTTTCTCTGCTTTATCGCTTGCTACGTCACAGAGTTGGTTTACGACTAAAGCGTTAGCCTTATGCGTCTCTGCAACCTTAGTATACGGGAAATATTCAGACGCTAAAAGTCCTGCTGCACATAAACTTTTCTCCATCATAGCCACCTGGATGTGACCTAGGAACTTAATGGGAAATTAAGTATTCAGGCTTTAAATTTCCCTTTATTGTTGGTTTATATTCCTTAGCGCGAGTTCAATAGTACACCACGTATAAAAGATTATCGAATGATGAGTACATTCAAATTGTAATATGATTCCAAGCACTCAATTAATCTTGGTAATTTTCAGTTTATTTATATTGGATGTTTGTAAGTTTATTGAAAAAGTGTTGATGAAGTGATAGTTCTCTCTTGATTTTTCATAGATAGATCGTAGGTCACGGATATACATATACAAATGTATGCAGTATTAATTTCCTTTCATACGTATTCTGAGTGGAAAATATCATTTTTTCTTAGCGTTTAATGACTTCAAGATATTTCAATTCTAACATGTTACTTTTCTTATTCGTAGCAGAAACAAATTAAAAATTGTGATGCTCCTGTGTTTTGTAAGTATTGCATTTCATAGAAAAGAATCATACGTACAAACATAACACCATTTTTCATGCGATCTATTCTAAGATGATCAAGTTATGTCAGTTCCAGGCGTAGTCGACATTTACACATTGACTGCAATAAATTTAAGGAATTCGGGTACTGCATCGGTGGCAGATATTTACGTCAATCCATCAAACTGATCGGATAAAAATCTTATTCATTGAGAACTAGCGCTTGTCATTGATATCACGCATGAACAAAAACTTCCAAGGATTCGAGTTTTCCACAACACACTGGCTCCTTAACACGTTGACTTCTAAGTGGTACGTATGTGTACCACTTAGGTTAGGTTCTGTACTTTTTTCAGATCCTTCTAGTGACTATGCGTACAAAGTGAAGTTTTACACCAATCAGGCAATCGGAGTCAACGTGTTAAACAAAACTTGACAGCCAGTTGAGGGCTCATGAACTCTACGTCCTCCAGACGTGCATTACGCGTCTCGTGGAGTACATCATGTTAAGGTTTAACATGATGTACTCCATTATTGAGGTTTAACTGGGGTCCATTATTTTCATCAAACAGTTAACTCTTTTACAGAAGTTACCTGCTCGTAACCTCCTATTTATTTACTTAAAATGTTCACAGCTTTTGATTCTCAAAACGCTGTGCTTTATTTGTTTTCTAGTCTGTACTCATCCTGCTTTAAAATTGCTTGATTCCCATAGAAGTCAGCTACGAGCAAAATTCCACAGTAAAGTTTTGGATTTATGTATTCAGAACATCATTTCCAATTCTCCATAGGAGCAAAAAATTTAATGCACCATCAAAAAGTAAAATTTTTCATTCCGTCCGACCTTTGGATAACCCGAGCAGAGACGGAGCAATTCAAAGGCCTGGTGCAACTCATTTGGCTGACATTACGACATCATCAGTTGGGCACTGCTGCAGCGATAACAGCAGCTCCGTCTAACTGAGACATTTTGTGCCATTGCACTTGACCTTAGCACCTATGCCTCCAGTGGCTGTTTTTGCAGCTCTGCCTAAAGATGTAGCGTTGATTCCGTAAAGAGTTAAGGCTTAATGACGTCTTTGTTCGAGCCATATTGTATTGCACGCAATGTGAGATGCATGCTGTAGACCCCTGTTGACAATTACTAGTCCTACACTGCTACACTTCTGTATGCTCGTAGTATTTCTGCATACATACTTCCCTGTTCTGATACTACTTCCATGAAGTCACATACTCATACTACAAATTTTTCATACAGCCACTCTTAATTCTGTATTCTTGTCGTACATCGGTCTCATACAGGCTCATCTACTTATGTATTCTTATACCTCAGTTATGTAGTCTCCACTCTTATATTACTTCATACAGCCACACTTACCTCACTTACCTTTGTACCCCAGACATCCCTACCCCATTGCACAGCCACGCCTATGTCTGTACCTATATAAGACTAGCTACTCTCAAGCATACTTTAATATTACCTTGCCTCCCATTACGTATACTTTTTAGCCTTGTTCTCGCCAGTTTCACCCTTTGTTTCTGGTTCCCTATCTTTTATTCCTAAATGAATTTTTTCTCTTGTACCAGTTTTTCTTATGTCTCAAGTGTCATTTTACCATGAGGTTATTCTTCATGACTTTCGCTCGTTGTTTTATAGTAAGAAAAGAATCATTTTGCCTTGGCACAGGCATTGTTTTTTTTCTGGGACTCTCTCATGGGAACCCTGGCGGTAGAGCACGAAATGTTCAGGATTGTGAGTATTTTATCATTTGATCTTGCTATAGAAATGAGCTCTCGTTTATGGACCCGTAAAAATGCAATATTCGGCAAATGTGTTTCTCAACGTCGTCGTATGTATGTCATGGGACCTACATGAACCACTGTTCAGTGTCCTGGCAGCCTTTATTGCACTTTAAAAATCATTATAACATGAGAAGCAAAAGTTTCTTGCACTCAGAAGGTCTGTTGTCTTGCCTTTACCTGAGTGGCTGGATCGTGCCTGTGGAGATCTGGAACCGTCTATTTGTTTCCATGCGTTTTTAATGTTTTTATCTCCATAGTATTCTCAGTAATTCCTCATTTATTTGCTGGAACTTTTACAGTGAACTTGATAATTTATATTTGTTGAAACAAACCCTAAAAGTTGGCACTTTTAAAGAAGAATTGATAGTATATAGGTATGTATGTATACAAGATACATATCAAAATTTCCATGGTATAGTATTCTTTTGAGACAAACCCTCATCCTGATAGAAAAATAATACAAGATTATCTCCCTTACAATAAAAAACATTTTCTCGAAAGAAATGCCTCTACGTGGAGCTGTGTGGGCAGGTTGTTACTGCAGGCTCAAGGGTACTAGGTTCGGCATCAAAGGATACATTGCTAATCTGCGTCTGGGAAGTACAGCAAACTATTAAGTAATTAATATCAGAAAGTGAGTTCTGGAACCTAGGTACGATCTCTGGGAATCCTCAAGCCGGGGTCAGAAGCTCTGTTTCCAGGTTTAATTCCCGGGTTATAACTTGGCCACTCAACGGAAGGGCCCATGATGCGGGTCAGACTGCCGCTCGCTGAACACTTTCCAACATCGCAAATGTTGCGTCTTCCGGCCCGCATCAGGGGAAACATACATCTAGAAGGATCAATTTCCGGTGATTTCTTCATGTTGTTTTCAGATGATAAATTAACATTGATCCAAGTAGCATTTTTATGTTCATGTTCAAGCAAACTTAATTTTATTGAGCAATAATAAAAGTCGTTTTTCCTCTTTTTCATTCCGTTGCTATAATTTTGTGTGACATATGTGTGTCATAGCATCATCCAATCCTGTTCAGTATTCTACTAAGTGCTGTAAACTTATGAGGTAAACAGAAGCTTGCACTGTGAGAAAATAGCTTAGAAACGAGAAAACAAAGGAAATCCAAGGCTGCTTTGACCAAAGCAAATGAGCTTGAATCATTGTTTCTTACAAGCCTCGAATAAAATTCACTATAAAACTTATTACCGTTGCAATTCATGAAAACCGTAATACTTATATGCAAAAGCAACAAAAAAAATGTTAACAAAGTCATGCAAGAGTCTCGAAAACTAAACTTGCATGGAATTTATCAATAATTCTTTTCTTACACGGTATAAACTATGAAGAGTAGTCATGCTCTTGTCTCAAGTATTACTTCCTCTTTAGTACATTGTTACTGCTCTTTAATTTACATTAATTATTGCACCAGCTTTTGGAAACTTTATTTGTTTCAAATTTTAACACAAAATATTTGTCGTAAGGCCACTTTCGAAATAAATGAGAGTGGATCATTTTAAACTTTGATGAAGAGTTTCTTGGATTGGTGAGTCCACTAAGCAATGTATTTCCATTTGATTCTGATGGTGTTTTAACGATTTTTACTCCCCAATAACCCTTCTTCCTTAACAAATTGAGATCAACTAACGCCAATCAGTATTCACTTGTGTGTACCAAAAAAAAAGTTAATGTATGCTTATTTTCTAATGTTCTTATTTCTTTTTCTATGTGCACACTGCGTTCAAATATTGCTCAAAAGATCGTGTAAACGATATTAGGTTGAAAGACGTCCTTTTAAAGCTCCATCAGAAGAGATAAGCTGGCGAGAAATGCATTTGAAAGCAATTGTCACCCCAGTAGAACGTCGTCAATCCTTCTCGTCGACCAGAACTGATCATTTTTTCATCACCCGGGAAGGACGCACCGACTAATCGAATTTATTGGCGGTTCTTGGTATCAATTTTTGGGCGGTGATAAATGCGGTTTTTTGTCCTGGTGAGGCAAGAATTACGGATCGATCGGATTATTGGGATTCATAAAGGCCGTGTCCTGTCACGTTATCGCTCAGTAATTGCGTTTGCACTCGATTTGGAAAGAAAATGGATTCTGTTCTTCGGTCACTGAACATAGACAACCTTTCATCATAAACTCGCTGCTTTTACATGTGTTTCTTGGAAAAATCGTCAATAACGGCTTATTTTCTTTTATATATTTAATTAATACCCATGTTTGTTCATGTTTAAGTTTAAATGGTTTGTAGGACGCACAATTATTCATATTAAAATTCGTCTGATATAAGTTTGTAACACTCATTGCCCTGTGTTCGGAAGCGGCTGGTGCGCAGTCAAGAAAACATTCGGGAAATAAATTCTATATCTTTCTTTTCTGTCTTTTTTTCAAGTTTTATCAGTAACGTTGAAAGTACAATGCATGAGATTATTTTGTACCTTTTTTCCTCTTAATTGACTGTTTTTTGACCAACGTCAAAAGTTGTATGCACCAACTGTTTCTCACCAGAGGGATTACCTATTAGCAAAAACGAGCTACTTTGCATGCTGAAACGATTTCCCAAATGAACTAAAGAAAGTACGTCAACTCACACAGAGACTCTTCAGATCATTTAGACTTTAGTAAATGATTTAGTAAACCATTTAAACTTCTTTTCTGTTTATAATTAGATATATTTCTTGAGCAAGTGGCACGTACTGAAATATTATGAGCAAATATGTAGTACCAAATGGTTAACAGCTAAGAAACTGGCCAATCAATCAATTAGTCAAATATTAGAGATAAACTCCGTAGATATTTCGACGAGCGTTGAACTTGTGGCTGCTGGTCAAATTGTGTGGTATTTGATAGGTTCTGAAGTTATACCTAGACTAATTCATTACAATAAATTACTAATTATTTCTTTTCAAATTACATTGTTCTTTATTAGATACCCTAGATTATGTCTTAACTATCATATTACCTTGAAGCTTTCGGTATATTTCTGTGTCGAAAAAATATTTTTTCACCTTAACGAAAATGAATAACAGATTCACTAATAAAGTCAATACTTAAGTATATGTTTTGCCGAAAACTGTATCATTGACTTAAAACATTCAGCGGGCTATATGTAATTCCTTAGACAATTTTCAGCAGGTAATGTATTCGCCACATTCATGTCCCATGACAGTGTCGTTTGAATTCATTTTTAGCACCACAAGGTAAGCTCGTTCTACATAACCTCCTCAAAAGACTAGACCTTTTAGCACTGGAGTGCATCATAATCGCAATTTAAACCGCCTAGAATTTTACCGTTTCCACACGCATGCATTTTAAGCGATTTTTTGCGTACTGCTGTGAGACTCGCAAATTTCGATGGTCTGGGACGTGTTTAAACTTTTTGATGCCATCTCCAGCTTCCAAAGAAATACCTCTTCAAAAGAATAGTTCAACGAAGTGCTTCTCTGAAATACGCCAGACTTCATTTCATACAATTTGTGGTTGGCCTTCAAGTCAGCCATAAACAATTCCATTTGCATCGTATTCGAGGAGAATGTGTTTTCGTCAGTGTTGTTGCGCTGAACGTTCAGTCTCTTGTCTTAAACTCAAAGACTCTCGTCTTGATCATGTTTTCATCTTGTTGAGTGAGGAATAAGTTCTTGAAACCAAATTGAACTTCAGCGGACATGGAAATGTCAGGGAAGCGGCAAATTTGAGCAAGAATATTTTTGGTCGTAGTGTGCGGACTCTACAGTCTCCGTGAAATACTAAATTGATCACCTACTTGCATTATTCATCATTAACTAATGACACGGCTGTAGATTGTAATGGGATATTAAGTTAAGATTATTAACATACATTTTGTTCAATTAGATCAATGCCACTTTTTTACTGATGATAAAATTTCATGCTGTACAGGCAAAAAAAATGTAGTTAAGAAATTCATTTTTCTTATGATCATTATGTATTGAACAGTGAGTGATTCATTTGAATGAAAATGATAATTAATTAAACAAATTGTTTCTCAAAATTACTTCTGAAAATTAAATTTTGTTTCCACTTTTCTACATATATCAGTTGGGAAAAAACCAACATTTGATTTTACTGATAATTTTTACTTCTTTCATTGAAGGGTTTCATTGAACTCTAGTTGAAATGTACGCGTCTAATGTTGACGATTCCCCACTTTCAAGTGAAGTCAAGTCTTGATGTTGAAAATTTTCTGAGGTCAGAAGAAAAATAACAGCATACAACTACAGAGCTGAGCAAACGGCCAAATTTTGATGTACTTCGCACGTAAAATTGCACTGACATTCGGGAAATATCCCAGTTTCCTATGCCTAAAAATCAGAGAAACATCAGGTCTCAATCTTAATCAACTTCATTAGCAAACTGGCTGCTCGTCTGCTCCTGTATTGTTCTGCTGCTTTGCTTTAGTGCTTTCATGAACGTTTCATCAGACTACAGAAAATGGTTTACTGCAAGATGTATTCAATTATATCAGGAATTTTTTGCTCAAATAGGAAAACCAACTAAATTTCTGGTTGCGTATTTCTCATAACGAATATTCGACGAGGTCCTGTTTGCAAACTACACTTCTTTGTACCTGCATTTCAAAATTATGGGGTTCGTACACTACGTACTTCTAGCTCCCTCTCCTTTAATCCTTCCAGTCCTACTTGATGTTCTGAACACATGCAAGCAAGCTCTAGTGCTTCCAATGAAACTATTTGATCTACAGCACTAGCCTGGTTGTATACATAGTTAGCTACAGCACTAACCTGCTTGTATACATAGCCAGCTACAGCACTAACCTGGTTGTATACATAGTCAGCTACAGCACTAACCTGGTTGTATACATAGTTAGCTACAGCACTAACCTGGTTGTGTAGTCAGGTACAGCACTAACCTGCTTGTAGAGACAGTCAGGTACAGCATTAACTTATTTGTATACACAGCTACAGCACTAACCTGCTTGTATACACAGTCAGCTACAGCACTAACCTGGCTGTATAGACAGTCAGCTACAGCACTAACCTGCTTGTATAGACAGTCAGGTACAGCATTAACTTACTTGTATACACAGTCAGCTACAGCACTAATTTACTTGTATACACAGTCAGCTACAGCACTAATCTGCTTGTAAATATGCCATTAAGCACAAGGTCATTCACCTACGTTGAGCGAAAAGCCTTTGATACTTATACATTCATTTGATGTATGCATTGCATCCTGGGCACCATGAGCGACGCGTCTCTGTTTTGAAGCACCAACAAACACTCAGGGAGCTAAACAGTGATGTCAAGCGCTCTCCGTAAACAGATCTCCTCACAGGGCTTATCGGACAGTGGGACAAGGACTCTATGCAAAGCTACAAACAATATCAAACCCTGTCGCTTAAATTCAACACACAAATGCAGTGACTATAAGTTTGTTTTCATCTAGACTGTATTTTGTTTTACCAGATCAGCAGCGGATATTCTGGTGCGTGATATTCTGTGACAAAATTCTTATAATATGAAGTTACTCAGGAAAATTTCCTTAAGTCTAAATTCGAATATGGGCCATGACATAATTTTTCCAGACATTCTCGCTGAAAGCTGCGCGTTTAGAAAAGCAAATTTAAAACTCTTGTTTTCCCGGTCTCTAGTTAACGAGGTGAAACATCGATGATTATCGAATTACCGAAATTCGTTGAAGAACCGAGCAAGGCGCTTTAAAAAACTTTCTGCTTGTCGGTAAGCAACTTTTTGCGTGGCTTGAGTCTTAAAATGATTAGAAAATCTATCAAGACACTAATGTCTTGCCTCCTACAAGCCACCTAATGGAGTGCAGCGTGAATTAATTGAATGCTCGACCTGCCCCTCTCATTCCCCTCACCTTCTTTACATCATCCCCCTTACATCAACCTCACATCAACCTCCCTCTTACATCATCACCATCCGATACATCACTTCTTTACCTCATCACCCCCTTCTCACATCACTCGCGTCATCGGCATGGCATCAAACGCTGCTCGGAGGTCTGCTTGTAAACCCATAATCAACTTTGCTAAATTAGAGGTTGTTTTCGTCGAAAACAATCCACGAAAATTTCTGAAGATAATCTGAAACTCGCGTTAATCCAGTGATGAAGTTTGATTTGAAAGTTCTCTCCCGGCAGAGATGTGTTTCGTCTTCATCCATTCTGCTTGTTGCTGGATCACAGTTGTACTACGCCTTTACGTGCGTACACTGATGATAGTAGTAGCAAGTGTAGCTTGTGTGCTTGCGATGCAAAGAAAACTTCTTTGTGTTATTGCATGAATTTTGTTTGTGTAGTGTGCGCTAATTTTGAATACGGCGTGTACAGATGGAGATATTGATTAAATTTAGTAATTAGTGTACCTAGAAAATCAACAGGGGTTGAGTTTCATCATTCGTAAGCTAGTCTTCTTCCCTATTTTAATTACCCATACATTGAATATATGTTCTTGTATGTTCTTTTCGAGGCAGTTTTACATACATCGCTCATGGATAACTTTATTTCTCGGAAAATTATCTATGATTCTTTTATAGGAACGTCTTTATTTCGGCTGGAGAGGAAACCCATATATTTAATATGATTTAGAATACTCAACATAAGCTAAAAAATATTAAGCCACCGTTTGGAATAACGCAGTTACAGCGATTGTCCGATACGTGCCTTCATTGATGGACCCTCCATAGTCCTGCATTTTTCTATTGTTCATGTTCTTTTGTTTCCATTGCTTTAGTTTTATTCGTGAGATATTCTGCAACGCACTTCAGAAACATAAATCTCACTTTGTGCTACCAAGTTTGTATATTCATATACGTGGTAACATCAGATAGATATAATTGTTGATATTATACTCCAATATCAGATATCAATCTCTTCTTTTAACCCAAAGCAGACAGAATTACAACAAAATAAAGCTTAATTTTTGTATGCTGTTTTATTCTACTCGATTTCAATGGAGGATGCATGTACTTGAAGGAAAAGACTAATGATGCCAGAAATAAATGAAATTTTGTAGATATAAATGAGAGGGAAACTTTGTAAGAAGAAAGAAAAAGGGTTTATGAATGGAACACTTACGTTCCTCTGACAACCCCACCACAGCAGTTGGTCGGTTAGTACCATTAGGAAAAGTGCAAAGGAGAGTTTGGCAGAGTATACCAAATAGAGTAAAGAAAAAGAAAAATGATTTAAAGAGGGAAAGAAAAATTTACAAGGCGCATATAACAATTTACGGATGGGTTGTCAGAGAAATTTAGTAGGAGGATAGTAGCAGCTCAGTGCTTGTCATAATTATCGGGACGCAAAAAGTAGTTTATACTAGAAGATTAAGCATTACCTGCAAGTTAAAACGAGTAGATTAAGCATTACCTGCAAGTTAAAACGAGTAGATTAAGCATTACCTGCAAGTTAAAACGAGTAGATTAAGGATTACCCACAATTTTCTTGCCTTAGTGATAATATTTTATGGTTGCATGCAATGTTGTAAGTAATCTTAAATGAATTCTTTTAAGGATTGAGTGAAAAAAATGTTTTGAATACCGTTGCAAATTGTGAATGGTTTCGTGTCTCATTACTGTACGTGGTAAATCGGATATCAAGACACATTGCTAACTCATGAACTGAAGAATTAGGTAAGTAGATGCAGACAGTGATGTCGTACTCTGTTTTAACATCAGAAGTACGTCAAAATCTCCTAGAACTGAATTTCCTACAAATAATAACACTTTATATAGGAGTAGCATCAAGCGTTTGGGAATATCCCTGGAATTTTAATGGTATTGAAAACGTAGGTGAACTTTATTTACGCATTTTCTAAGGGTAATGATTTAATGAGACGAAGGAATTTTAAAAAGAATCTGCCAGTTCCAGTAGCACTTTCATGTAACTTTGGTCATCTTGTTTTCCAGTTTTTATGCCTTCGTTAAAAAGTGTTCAAATAATAATAAATACAATTATTTGGGGAGAAAGCTTCTGCTTAAACTTGCTAGAGCAGCGTGATTGTAGGTTTTCAATTATCAGGGTACATGATTCTGAAATAGTTTTAGAAAACAGGGTGAATGATCTAGTAGAACACTTCTTGTAAGCGTATCTAAACACGGCAGGCTTCATTTTTCTGCATCAGTCATCAGTTGCGACCAGCAACAGTCGTAAGTCTATGTAAAGGAAGCAAAATTTTTTTTGCGATTAAAGCCACAAGTGAAAATATCTTCGTTATTTTATATTTTTTCAACGCGTATGAGTTCCCCAAGCCCTCGAAACTAATTTCCTTTCACCCAGAAGCGCATCCATACACAGTGCGATTTTTCTACAGATTATTGGCACACATAATTTGGTGTTGTGAATAATTTTTCTTACCAAAATTAATGATGGTTTTCAGGGCATTGAGCCTCGTTGCAGTTCAATAGCACAGGGCTCTGGGGAGCAATTCTGTGCCCGTGCTAGCAATGCCGTGATTGCCTCGACTAACTTCACAACTCACTCGTGATGTTTCCTCTGGAAATAAACCCCACTCGCAGCGCCGTGTTGTGGCTTTGTACCTGCCTCGGCATTTTGAGGGTTTTGCAAAAGCTGCAAAATTGCAATTGTTTCCCTGAGGCTCGAGCTTTGTCAATCACCTGCCGAGAGCCGTCGACAGTTATTAGTGCGACAACAACTACCTAGATTGAGTTTGCGAGATAAAATATAATTTATTGGAAGCGGCCTCTGATAACCATGAACAATTTTAACAGAATCAACTTCGAGTTTTGTCTATAGTAGTGATTTGATCCGCTACATTTCTGAAACATGGCACATTTGTTGTCGTAAAGCGATTTTCCTTGTTTTGTCCATTCATATATGTTTGCAGGGCGAAGACAAAAAAGTTATTCATGCTGACCGTTGCTATTAAAAATGTGAGATTTTATTCTGATGAAATAATTCAGTTCATCTTATGTTTTTCCAGCTCACAAAGTTCTAAATTCGTGTGCGACTACAGTGAAGAATATCTGATGCATTCACGCTGTGCTCGGACGCTCTTATACGACCAGGTTCAGTTCTCTGTGAGGTTTCGTCTAAAGCTGTGATCCGAATAGTGCTGGGAATTTTGGAGACACATTGCTTTGTTTCATGTATTTTGAGCTCGCGTTCGGAATATCCATGCATCGTGCGTGAGAGCATTCAAGTGAAATGGTACTGATCCTCCATTCTTCATTGTTTTAATCCTGGCATACCTGAAACACAAGTCCTTTCAACTATTTTGTGACTTCTATGTTCTTTCTTCGTACCTTGAGCATTTTTTCCGTACCTTTTATGTTCTTTTTCATGTCTCGTATTTTCAGTTTTCTGGCTACCATAAACGACACATTTCACCTAGTTTAAGAACGTCATTACTGGTCCCTTGGTTCTGAGGCTGTTTATCTGGCCATAAACGGTGTTCAGATGCCACGCTGCAGCCGTGACCAGAGACTGGTGACGTGTTTGCTATCAATTGCACCAGCAACAATTGAGGAAATCCGCCCCTCTGTATGAGCGTAATTAAGCTCATAATGTATTATTTCTACATTTGATTTGAAGTTTCTGAGTTAGGTTTGTTCGAAAGATGATGTGTAATTTAAAAATAGTGCACAAAAAAACAATTTAGTTAGCTTTGGGTCAGCTGGTACTATTTAGTTCTGCGATGATGTACATAGCTGATAACAAATGCCTTATTATTATTGTCATTATTAAGATGATCCCTTCTTTATATAACGAGGTCATTTTTCATGACGAGATTCGTTTTTGCAATAAATTTAATCTGTAATAAACTTTTAAAGCTAAATGCGCATTGCTAGCAGAACGGAACTGTTCATTGGTAACATTCAAGTTTAACACCATTTTTTATTGGGTGTTTGGGACCCAGTTTAAATACTCTTATTGGTGTTCTATGAATCTAACACGCGTTTATAATAAAGTAATTATTTTCAGGCTCCTATTTAGGTCTCAATGTGACGTCACCTCGCGAATGATAACAAGGACTTATCCGTGTACCATCCGTTGTGTTTCTATGGCTTCTTTTCTTGCTGTTGTAGCGTGTGTTGTTGATCAAGTGAACCCATGTAAAACGGATTTATTTAACACGTTGCCTCCGATTGCCTGATTGGTGTAAAACTTCACTTTGTACGCATAGTCACTAGAAGGATCTGAAAAAATTACAGAACCTAACCTAAGTGTTACACATACGTACCACTTCGGAGTCAACGTGTTAACCCCTGATATTAGGTTTGCTAATACAAATCAATAATAAATGATGCAGTGGTTTTCTGTGACTTGCCATCACGCTCAGCATACCAAGGCGGGTTTTCATGTGGTGATTCAAAACTTGTGTCCATGTTTTATTGGACAAGTTGTGTGTGTGTGTGTGTGTGTGTGTTATTATTTCACGAGTGTAAGAGTAAGATATTTGTTCAGTCATACTTTGGGTGAATGTTCTCGTATCTTTGAACACACAAAAACGTCAACGCGTTAAATTTAAGGCAGCTTTGTTCTAAGAATTAATGTTGAAATTGTTATTTGTACAGTACTGGTTAAAAGTATTAGGATGACCTATTTTACTTTCATCGTATGTTTGCAGTATATAAGTAAAAAATATATAGCTGAAATCTATAAACTATTTTCAAGAAATGTTAGTACATAAATTTCTAATTACAGAGCACATTAATGGCAACAAAATTTAATATTTAGTGTGACCCTTTTGCTGGATCTGGAACCCTGACTGGCCGCCCACAAAGCCCAGATCGTAATCCAATTAAACACCTGTGTGATATTTTAGAAGGAACACTTGACAAATCAAGTATTTCTTAGCATGATACACTGAGGATAACGGCATGCTGCGTGGCAAAAAATTTCAGTAGAAACATTAAAACAGTTGGTGATGCCAATGATTAAAAAAAAGACTGTAATCGAAGCAAAAGAGTCGTCCTCTAAATATTAAATATTATTTATTTTCTTGTGAAGTTTATGTACTAACATTTATTGAATATAATTTGTAGATTTCATAATTGATGTTACTTACTCTTTACTTGTGTACAATGTACATACGATAAAAGTGAAAAAAATCTTGTTCTAATTCTTTTGACCAGTACTGTACATGTTACAATTTCGGAAATATTTTAACTAAAACTTATCACATTCAATCAAAAATGAATGGGAACTACAGTAGTTGATTATGAGCGTGTCTTTTGATTATCAAGTACTTGCAGTTAATTCAATGATAGAAAAATCTTCTATAATTCATTTTTTAGGGAAAAAACTAGTGTACAAATAAGTTAGTTCAAATTGAAGCACTTTTTAAGGTTCAGCAGCTGATCTTAGATGTAGGGAGAGTATAAAATTTAGGCTCTCTAAAAAAATTACCGTCAATACCAATGCCTTCTTTTATGAATCATATGAAGTTCAAAAATTCGTCCATTCTCACGCAAACTAGAGGTTTTAACAAGTTGACTCCGAAGTGGTACGTATGTGTACCATGTAGGTTAGGTTCTGTAATTTTTTCAGATCCTTCTAGTGACTATGCGTACAAAGTGAAGTTTTACACCAATCAGGCAATCGGAGTCAACGTGTTAAGTATCTAAGTCTTCCACTGGTGTCTGTAAAGTACTCGGCCTACTCAAGCATGAAATATTTCTTGCTAAAAATCGCAAATTGTGTAATTTGCGGCTTTTGTGTTCATTCTTATTTACTACTATGATGATAGAATTTATCGAATTGTCTAATTATACATAAATGACAGCGTAATGGGAATAGCGTCCGTTTCTATTGCATGTTAAGAATATTGATCGGTTCTACGGACTACCGCAAATGTTTTTTATAAGGCATTTGTTAGACAAGGTAATTGCTTAAGGTGCCCCTGCGCCACCAAGTGATAATGAATCATACATGCATCGAACGCAAGTATTCCGATCGCAAAGCTCCAGTAACTTTGCCTCGGAGGGAGTGAATGCCTTTCCTGTTCTGAAAGTGATGTCCTATTCATTTTTAAACTCATCAAATTTGGTGATTTGTGGGCACTCGATCAGCTTCAGCTCAATGCTGTAAACTGGCGACTCTACGGTGTTGCGGGACAGCCGTGTGTGATAAACTCTCACAATGAAGAATTTTGAGGCGAGTCAGCGATTTTTTTTTTGCTGTGCTGAAGAAAATTGGGGAGACAGCGACGCTAATACCGAGATTCCGGGCTGGATGAGTTGCGGGTCTGCCCGCTCAGAGCACGCGCAATTTTGGCCGTAATTTGATGCAAGACTAGGCCTAAATTTCTTAACAATTTCGAGGTCCAGATGCGATGGGTGTCCCTAGAATAAAGCGATCTTTGATCGATTACTTCTATGTATTATATTTAAATGTATACGTGGGGTTTTGCGAGTTGAAATAAGTTAAATGAATGCTGAATCATGATATATGGTTGAGTTTATCAGTGTTTGAAGTTAAGCTCTAGGTTTGGTTTTGCATTAAGATGAAATACAATTCATTTGAACAGAAATATTAGATGATATGCCTCTAAAGAGAAAAAAGTATTCATGTGGCTTTAGTTGCTATCAGAATTATTAGTGCAGTTATAGTGCTGCGTTTGTTTATTTTGGTTATAATATACTTTCTCCTATAATTTTCATCACATTACATTTCCGTTCATGTGAAAGAATTCCACAGCAATAAATGATAAATTGAATTAAGGTGGTACGGAAAAAGGTTCAAGTTTTAGTGTCTCCGGAAGAGCTACTCACGGAAGAGGTTGCGTAAGCATTTGGGAAGACAAAAAGCGAAAGAAAATATTGAAAAGCCAAAAAAACTAATGCTGGGAAGAAGTTACTACGTTGTTTGGTCCAACGAGAAATTAACACGTTGACTCCGAAGTGGTACGTACGTGTACCACTTAGGTTAGGTTCTGTAATTTTTTCAGATCCTTCTAGTGACTATGCGTACAAAGTGAAGTTTTACACCAATCAGGCAATCGGAGTCAACGTGTTAAAAAACCGGTGAAGCGTAAAAAACGAGGCATGTCTAATTTTACACGAGGTCTCTGCTGTCAGTATTGCTACTTCTACCAAAATACAGTTCCCCATAACAAACTCGAGTTCTCTTTACTCAAGCTATCACTTTGTATATCAACTTGGACCGCCACAATATTTAAAATAACCCGCGATAGCAACTTAGGAATTCAATGCTCATCGTACTACCAGAAATAAGTTTAAAGTAAACGGTAATGAAACGATACCCTTCAATATTCTTCTAATTTTGTCAATACTAGACAAAGCATAACCTGTCATACAGTATAGAATCGTGAGTTTACTTCTTTGCCAGCTTCTTTTATTTTATTTTCAGTAGATTTACTCAACCAAGAATCAATTTTAAGATGTATTAAAGGGTAATTTTTGATGTTGTCAATGTTACCTTAGTCTTAGTCTAGCTATTTAGTTTCAGCGAACTATTTTCCTTTTTCTTTCATTCGGAAGTTTCATATCATGCACCCCTTGTCTGTGCATATTTCGCCGACCAGTTATTTCTATTGTATCGTAATGTATGTATACTTTTGGGATCCGTAGCTGTAATAAAACTGTCTTCTACCTGGTTACGGCATCCACCTGCTAGATAGACCAAAAGTCTTGAGTACCACACAGGCTGTGGCTTTCCGACGAGTTGCTACGCTTCTCTGGTCCCAACTTGGGGAATTCAAACGGATCTTGTGCCTTTTTATGCCCCCTCTTGTGTGGTCGAGATGAGAGATACTTCAGGTTCTGGGCCTGGCTTCCTGAAAAAGTTTAAATAGATACTTAAACATAGAGAGCGAATAAAGCATTGTGAATTTTTGTTGAGAATAAAAGTACAAAAAATCTCAATGAAAGCCAAAATGGTGAGCTAAAATACTTTTATATCTACAAAATGAAATGTTACATCATTGCGAGTCGGAGATGAAAAGCCTCTTATTCTGGTGGAATAAAATCTTGAATGAGAAGGCTAAACCCCTGATAAAAAGATATTACAATGGGGTGCGTTATTAAAATACTTTAAAAGTTAAGTCTACAAATTCGATTTATAGTATTTATTGAAAGTATTTAAAAACCTGTTCATTCACATTTGAAAATGACATTTATAAATAGTATCTTCTATCAACCGTATAATATTTTTGGTAAAATAACTACATTGAAACCTTGCTGATGGAAATGCTACCGATTCAGTAATTTCCAAGTACTTTTTCATAGATTACATTAAAACTAGACAGTTCCCGTGGAAGTTCCACGGTTTAGATTTTACTAATTTTAAATTATAAATATGAATGCGTTAAAGATTTGCGACAAATTATAGTGCTTTAATAAATGGATATTTTTCATTAATATACACAGAACTTTCATTGTGTATCTTCTTTGCTGATAATGGGGCCCAGATAGTACCCGTTGAAATTCCTTGATTTAAAAAATTCAGGATCTGTAAAATGAGATGTATTTTTCAGTTTCACTTGTGGTATTTTCAGAATCGGAATATTTTGGTGAATGTATGTATACAGACCTTCTATTTTCTATTTTATCTACCGAGAACATGGCCGTGTAGGAGAAGAAAGCTAATAACGGAAAAAATGGCGTGTTTTATGTATGGTGATGTAGTGCCTTTGTTATCCACAATACAATGCTTAGCATACATACATACCCGTTCTGATTTCAGTTCAATAATTTTTCTTCATTAATAGAAAGGAAGTAATGGGACAGACACACATACGGAGAGAGAGAGATACGGAGATAAGTAGTTAATTATATATATATAGATATTTTTCAAAGTTCTTTATATTCAGTGATCATGTTGCTTCGCAAGTATGTAGAGTAAAAATCGTATCAACCCTATTTCTTTATTGTGTATGTACTAATCTATAACACTGGGTAACAAAAAAATATTTTTTGAAAATCGTCCAGGGTTTTCCAGCTGAATTAGACTAATTTTGATGCTCTGAGTCCGAAAATGACCTTGGGTTTGCTCAATCAGGTCAAGATTTTTTGCTACAGATTTTTTTAAAAATCGATTTTTCGTAAAAAAAAAC